>JANRGW010011963.1:0-17359 GCA_024733675.1 Psilopsiagon aymara
GGGGCCTATAGGGATGCTGGGGAGGGACTCTTCATTAGGGATTGTAGTGACAGGACAAGGGGTAACGGGTTCAAACTTAAACAGGGGAAGTTTAGCTTGCCTTCTTGGGCTAGTAGAATTTTGACTGTAGAGAGACTTAATGCTTGCAGAATTAAACCAGCTTTTTTTTATTTTTCAGTTTTCTTCAGATGTATTAATTGCAATACATTGAATGGCTTAAAATGCAGACTTTTATGTTGGTTTTAGTTTATAGTGATTGGTACAAGTTCTCACGGTAGACTGTGTTTGCTAGAAGAACTTATTTTGGATGGGGCTTTCTGATCCCCTGAGTAGCATAATAGTTTAATGCAGATAAGTCTGGCTCAGATTTTACTGTACACATCCTAGCAGGCGACATAAATGCATTTACTTCTTTATAGATTGTGTGAGAAGGCTTATTGGAAATTACAGGAGCCATAGCATTGGGCGTAGTGGAGAACAATTCCTCTGTGATTCATGCTTTGCTGCTGCTAGTGATCTTGTCTGTACAGCATCAGAATGTATCAGAGCAAGACCTCTTCCAATTCTTAGTGTGGTTAGAATGCCCTAGAGAGCTACAATTCAACATTTTATTACTTCCAGCAGTCATGCAGTTGTTAGAAATACTAATTTTTTCTGTACAATCGGTGCATATAAAACTGTTCAAGAGTAGGAGAATATACTGGTTTAGATACTAAGAATTTAGTGTCAGAATATCTCCTTGTAGAGTGGTGATTCTCTTGTTAGAGAAGGAATTTCAAATGAAGGCTTTGCAATTAGTTTTTCAAATTTTTATTTGATACAAGAGCAGTAAGGCCTGCTGTGTGATAGCTGGGCTAAGAGGACCAGTTTGGAGTTTGTGAAAAAGACTAAGGCATCATATTGCTTGTCATACTCTTCCTTCAGTGTTAGGGCTCTTTGATTTATTTTTTAAATGTAATTTTGCCTTACAATCTATGGGATGAAGGGTAGGAAGGGGATCATTTGTGATTTCTTCTGCTTTCCAGCTGCTTTGCACTTAAGGATCAATAAACAGCCAGAGCAGGGATGGAATGAAGCTTTATCTCCCTTAGCTTTCAGATAGAAATGTATATCCCATAACCTTTATATAGAAATCAATTTACCTTTGATTATTTTCGGTTATGTTTTTCCAGTACTGTCTTCAGTTCACCAGATTGTGTAGGGAATTTGTGCTTAAAGAAGTACATTTTTACGTCAAATTCTCTTAGAATTCTAATGTGGTCTGAATGATATCTGATATCACAGTAATTTGTCTTACAATAATTTGTTCTTCTTAATCTAAGAACATGAATGCAGTACTGAACCTGGGTAATTTGACTTCTGAGAGATTAACTGCAGCAATGTGTGAGCTATGAGTTTGCTAGTTTTTCTTTTATGAAAGACAGGCTTGAAATTACAATCAGTGTGAAAGAAAGCACTGTAATCCTTCAAAAGAAGAAAAATATTTGTTTTCCTTGAGGAACATTTTCTGTGGGCACACCTGTCTCACTAAGTAATGATTGCCAGTGCAGTCTGTGACCACATATATGGAAGAAACATTAAAACTTGAAAACCTTTGCAACACTACAAAGCAACCATAATCAAGGACCATGAAGTTTTCTGTTTAAATCAAATGTTTTTCTAATGAAAGCTGGTAGATTAGCTGCATTCTGTTATAAAGCTCTGTTCACTTTTATGAAGTTATTTTTATCTGAGAAGTGAAGTTAAAAGCATGTGTAGCACAGCAAAGAAGATTAGTTTCTCTGATGTTTATAATTGTTACTTGATGTTTTCCTTCCAACCTAATCATCTCAGTGGAGTTTCTTTTTCTCTAGAAGTTATACTTTGAAAAAGGCATCATTTTAATTCCCCAGACAGGGCTGTTGTTTCATGTGTGTGGTGGCTCACTGCAAAGCAGTGACAATGCGTCCTGTTACTTTATTCTTTTGTCAAGTGGATTTAGTGATATTTCTTTAAATGCTTGTTGCTTTGTTCATGTGAGACTTTTTACGCATACTGAAGATATGTTATGCCTGCCAGTACGTTTTGTAGTACTTGCAAGTACGTTTTGCCTGCCATAGCTGACAGTTATTGTACATTTAAGTTGCTTCAGGTATGACTATAATGGCTTCTTAAATTGTTCTGTCAGGTTGGAAAATAGTTTCTCTTGCACATTTTTGTTTTATTTTCTGTTAATTTTTAGTAGTCATCTTGTCTGTGTATGCACTTGGGGAAGCAAAAGCCCCCACCCATGAAAACACAGATGTTCAAGATTTTGCTGCTGCGTGAGTTTTACTGAAATCACATTATCTGGGAAAAGTTAGGGTTAAATGAAAGTTGCAATTGGAAAATATGTGTTGGGCAAAGTAAACTAAATAGAAGAGTGAGAATTTGATGCAAATGTATGGGAAAATACACAGAAAATGTGGACTATAGGAGAGGAAGGAGGAATCAACCAAAACTGAAAGCTGTAAAGCCAGTTCAGATGGTTAATATGCTTCATGCTTTGTGTACTGCTCAAGACTAAGATAAAATAATCCCGTTATAAAGATGTATCTGAGGATGAATTAAGTAGTAGAGAGATATAAGGCTGCATAATTTTTTAAAGAGTTGAACAAGCTCATGAGTTTTATTAAATTATTGACAGAAGCTGACATTTCCTGAGCAGGATGCATGGAGTGTGTTGAATGACACAACATGAGTATTGATTTGATACTCTTGCCTGCTTTTAAACGGCATAGAACAAATCCTCTCTGGTCATACAGTGCAAAAACTGTGGATTAAGGGAGGATGTGTTGGAGGGGATATTCATTCTGATCACAAATCTGTACTTAAACTGCAATGAGTTTGTATTATATAGCTAACAGATGTGCAAGCATGTGATTAGGGGAAAAGCCCCTAGCAGTTACAACTAAATAAGCCTTTTGCATTCCAAGGTGTTTTAAAAATGCCTTACCCACCCCACAGATGTTTTGGTGTTCTTATTCTCAGCATAGGGTGGTTGAAATTAAAACGGTAGTAGTGGTGTGCTTGTGGAGCTTTGCATTGCTTTTTGTGAATATAAAGCTTGGAGCACAGACCAGATCCTGAAATCACTTTACCTTTTCTTGCCTTAATCATTGTTTTGTGTCCAGTTAAAAAGTGGTTGGAGAGCTTCAGTAATTCCTTTTTTTTTCTATTTTTTTGAAATAGCTGTGTAAATGGAGTAGTCCTACAGGATGCTTATTTAAAGGGGTTTGAGGGATAAGGAAAAAGTATGATACAGGAGACTGCTGGATTGTTGGCAGAAAACATGATAATGCTAACAATTTAAAATTCAGCACTGTGGGATGCAGTTGGCACCAAATAACCCTTAGTACCTGCTTATTTAATTGGAGTTGGCAACATAAGGCTCCCTGATGGCTTCTGGGCACTTCATGAGTTTGAGCCACTACTAAATAGTAGACTAGCATATGGATAGTCAACTGTTTCAGCACTGTAGTAATTAAGATTATGCCATGTACTTGGGGGAAAAAGAATCTGCCAACATATGAGGAGGGGATGGGGGGGAATCACAGCTGTAAAGAACTTTCCGAATAATTTAAAATGGAATATTTACTGCATTCAGTTGCTCACCTGTAGTGGTTTAATAATGGATCTGTAGTCTTGGCTAAGAAATTTCTTGCTGTTTGTGGGTTAGTTCCAAAATCATACAGTTAGTTTGATATATTTTTTCCTACAGAAATGCAACAGATTTCATAGTAATGTTTAAAGATTGAAGTCTGTAGTACTTAAATATTAAAATCCTGAATACTTAACTGTTTAATTAAAAGTCAGTTATTTTGTGCAGTACTGAGTGTTGGATAGTGATTAGGAAGACATACAGATAGAAAACCATTCTTTGATGTATGTAGCTGCCCTGTATTAATAATTGCTTTTTAGGAACGAAGGCTGTGTTCCATATTTAAACATGCAAGTACAAAATGTTGCATCTGGCTGTTAGTATTTGCAGTGCTAACAGCATGATATTGTTATCATTGGCTGATCAGTGTTAGTGTAACCAGGAGCATGAAATAATTTTTAGCTTAGAAATATTGTGGTTCTGTGTCAGAAATTGGAATAAAGAGCCCAGGTAACCTGATTTGTTATTAAGTGCCAAATGTGAGTCAGGGATTAGTAAATTTTGCAAAACTCTGATCAGGAGATAAGAACCTTACACATAAAATAACACATACCACCACTCCATCCCCAGCCTTCTACCTAGTTTTGTGAAAAAAATAGCAGCTATTTTTGATGAGTGATGGTAAGTCAGCCTGTTAGTTAAGGGTTTAAACTTAATAATTAAGCAGGGCTCTAGATTTAGTAATGCTTTGATGTAAATTTGGACAGTATTGTAGTTTAGGAATCCCTTGGTCATCATTTAAGTCATTCTGGAGAGGATACTTGTCTATGTGCTTGGGGTGCTCCAAATTAGAGGGTGCTTTACTGCTGGATTTTAAGTTCAGTTGTCTTATGTTTGCTTTCTAATTATTATCCTTTGCAAGGCAATCCAGTTTCAGACTTGGGATTGAAATTTCAGTTTCTCTTTTAAGAAAGACCTAGCTTAGGCTGTGAATTTTATTTTTCTATACATGCAACTTTCTATAAAGTTAGTTTGACAATTAGTTACAATTCTTATATAAAGCTAGTTTTTTATTTTACGTATGTGATCATAGCTTTTTTTTATCTTTTAGTACTTGGTAATGATTTTCTTCAGGCTATGGATTTAGTGCCATCTTGTGGGAAAACATTATAACAGCAGATTTTTTGATCGCTGGATGTACTGGATTCTTTTAGGTTATAAACAAGAACATATTCCTATTAAATCTGACAAAAATAAATATAGATTTAACGAAGCTCGTTGTGAACCCGATGTCTCCCCACTTATGAAAACACATTTTTGCAAATTACATAGAACTTGTGAGCCCGAAACATTGTCTCCTTAGTGATTTTTCTCTCCCTCTTGTCTGCATTTCTTCAGTAACTCAGGATGAAATGTCTTTCCAGATGGTTGTCTTGCTTTGTGATGCTTCGGTTTTCTCTTCTGGATCCATTTGAACATTGTTTTGATTGGAGCTACTGAAATCTCTGCATTGAGGTTTTTTTTTTTTTTCTTTGTATCTTATCTCTTTAACAGTAGCAGAACACACAGTTCCAAAGCTCCTTTTCAAATTGTTTGAATGGGAAATGATTATGTATTGTGGTTAATCAACTCGCAGTACTATTCCTAGTAGGGAAAAAAGTTGGAAGCTGAAGAATGCTCTTTTATGTATTTTGCCTGATTAAAATATAGCAGGCAGAGGTTGAAATTGGAATTTGATTTTTTTTCCTGGCTTATTGAAAGCCATGCTTGAAATTGCCATGTTAATAACTTGAGATTTTTATAGTGGCTGCATTAAAGAATATAGTTAGAAAGTTTCAAAATCAAAAGGTGTTGGAGAGTAAGAAGGTTATACAAAAAGATGCCCCATTCCCACAGCTTTCAGTGATGCTGTGTGTTTGTCTTATGTCAATGTTTTCCTGTCTAGAAACTTCAGGCACCTATTGAATGTGTAAATTAAACATGTATGTTTGCAGTGCAATGCTGAGGTTTTGTTTAGTCTTCTCTTGCTTATTCTGTGTCTTCCAATATAGTGTAAAAATCACTGGAATCTCATTTTGAGGAACTGACAAGCTGTATCAGGCCATTATGTTTCTCCCTTGTTACAGCAGGCAAAATGTTAACTTCTCCAGTATGTGACATATTAAGGTCACCTGAGAAACAAATACGTGCTGTATATTATGGAAATATCTTTCAAAATATTTCTCATGTAATTAACAACATTGTTTTCTCCCTTACCACTTACTGATGATGGCAACCATCTCTGTCCTTTATAGCCTTGTTACTGGAAAAACTATTTGGGCACTGATACAGTTTTCCTTTACATACAGTTTTCTCTGATAGCTTCAGCAGAATTTGTACAATGTCCATAGAAATTCCTGTGCTCAGATTTTATATTTTTTAAGGAAAGAAGTAGGATGTTTCTTTGGTGGTAGACTGCAAAACAGGAAAAGGGATCCCAGAGTGCACTGTATTTACTATGAACAGGATTCTTTTAATTTTTTTTTTTTTCCCCCAAGGTAATAGTGAGCTTTCTACCAGAAGCCTGTAAGCTTTATAGTAAGACATCAAACAGAAAAAGGGAGAGACTGAAGATGAAATACCACAGGTTTTTTAAGTATTTGAAATGTGACCTTCTTCACTCACAATGCTCTCTCTTGTTTTTACTTTTGCTTATTAAATAGATAGCCAGAAATATTCAAAGCATCAATATCCTTGGAAATTCTGTGAGAGTGTTTGCTCACTTGGTCTCACTTATTTGGCTGTTAGCATTTCAGGAGCTTAAAATATGAATTCTGTATCTGTCATTTCCCATTAATGTGCTCAACTATTTGTGATTAGCAATATTCTGGATTGTCATTCATGCTCTAAACATCTTTGAGATTTTTGTGGTGAAATAGTTATGTAGTGTTAACTTTTTACATATTTAATGTACAGCTTATACATTGCAAAAAGTTATTTTCAAAGACTTGTATAATTCTGCTTAAATAATTTTTTTGAAGTTACTCAACATTTTCCTTTAAAGTTCTTAGGCACTACTGTCTTAGTTGTTGTTCACCAAAATATTTGTGTAAGATGGCAGAGAGAAGTTGACTGAAGTCTGATAGTTCAGATTAGAAAAAGAAATCTTTAAATAAAGAAAGAAAATTCAAGGTGGACGCTGTCATGTGCCTATGGATGTGGTCAACAAGATAGCAACAGTGTCTCAACCAGCTAACAAGAAGGAAGCACAAGCTTTCCTAGGTTTTGTGGGATTCTGGAGAATGCTTATTTCAGTTATAGTCAGTGTGCAAGTTGTCTCTGTCAGTTAATCCGAGAGAACTATTATGAGTGGGGCCTTGAGCAACAACCGGCCTTTGAGCATATCGAATGGGAAATGGCTTATGCTGTAACTCTTGGACCAGCAGTGCAGAATGTACTCTGCACTGCAGTTGGGGAGCATCGTCTCCCTTAGAGCATCTGGCAGAAAACATCTGGAGGAACCTGAGGTTGACCATTAGGGTTTTGGAGCTGGAGGCATTTGTGACTGCATTTGTCTTGCAGAGCAGCTGCTGCATGTACTGAAGCTGTACTTCAGGGCAGTGGCTGGACATTGCCTGCTGATGGGAAGTAGAGATTAAATCTTTTGTTTTTCCTTTGCTTCCATGTGTAGCCTTGGTTTTTGCATTGCTAAACTGCCTTTCTCTTGACCCATGAGATCTTTTTTCCATCCTATTTTCTACCACATGGTCCTGCTGAGGAGGGGAGTGATAGAGCAGTTTAGTGGGTACCTGGCTTCCATCCAGGGTCAACCCACCATGTGCCTGTGTTAAGAAATGCAGATTTAAATGTACGTGACAGGATTTCTTATTTAACTTGCAAAGCATGGTGTTAAGTGCAAGCTTTATAGAATTTGACCAGGCACTAAATTTAAAAGCATAAAGAAATTAAAAATCAGGAAGGCCAGCAAACAAGAAGTCTCCCTTTTCGAATACATGTTTCTACCAGCAAATGGTGTTATGGGGAATTCTCACATCTTTTGCACCTCCATCTTTCACATTTTTAATGCTGAAAATGCATTGTGTGTGTGGTCTGAATCTCCTGTGAGTCCTCACAAATTACATCTGCCTTTTTTCACCTCTTTCTGTCAGCCCTGTGTTATTCAAGCAGAATTCTTGTCAGCTGAGCCTCGGTGGTGGTGTTTGGATGCCAGAATTTTAAATTACATTCGACAGATCAGCAAATGCATGAGAGAATCAATTTCTTCATTTATGCCACTGAAGGGATATCTCCACTTTCCTTTTTGATTTTCTCTAACAGAAGAAAATAAAGATTTGCATATTTGTTCTTAACAGTTCTCATATTTGTTTCAGTGGTATAACTGACGTTAACAAACACACAAAATTGTTTAGATGCAGTTCATAAGGAATCTTTAAGTAGTTTGTTATCTTTCAGTGATAGACCTTAGAATCACGGAATAGTTAGGGTTGGAAAGGACCTTAAGATCATCTAGTTCCAAACCCGCTGCCACGGGCAGGGACACCTCCCACTAAACCATATCACCCGAGGCTCTGTCCAATCTGGCCTTGAACACTGCCAGTGATGGAGCATTCACAACTTTTCTGGGCAACCCATTCCAGTGCCTCACCCCCCTTACAGTAAAGAATTTCTTCCTCATATCCAATCTAATCTTCCCCTATGAGGTCTCCACGCAGCCTTCTCTTCTCCAGGCTGAACAGCCCCAACTTTCTCAGACTGTCTTCACACAAGAGGTGCTCCAATCCCCTGATCATCCTCGTGGCCCTCCTCTGGACTTGTTCCAACAGTTGCATGTCTTTTTTATGGTGAGGACACCAGAGCTGCACACAATACTCCAAGTGAGGTCTCCCAAGAGCAGAGTTAGAGTAGCGGGGCAGGATCACCTCCTTTGACCTGCTGGTCACACTCTTTTTGATGCAGCCCAGGATACAGTTGGCTTTCTGGTCTGCAAGCGCACACTGCCAGCTGATGTTCATTTTCTCATCGACCAACATCTCCAAGGTGCTTATAGTGAAGGTTGAAAATGGAGCAGTGGCTGATTATAGAATAAATAATGAAGCTTAGTTTTAGAAAATGAAGTATAGTTGACAGTATAATTTGGTGTTATCCTTGTTCACATGTATTTGGATGTAGTTGTAGCTTTTTAGGGTGTAGAGCTACACAGCAGGATTTTTTCCTCAGTTTTCTGTGTCATCATGTATTTGCCACCATCAAAGACTAGGTCATGTAAACTATATATCCATCCCTGAAAGTCTATATTAATGTACCAAGACACTGGGTATTTTAATACTGAGATGATGTGACCATGCAAGCCTGCTTATTAAGGTATCCCATTCCAACTAGAAGTTAGCTGTAGAGACTGCTTAACCGATCAACTGTAGTTAGAAGAATAAATTCAGAGACTTGTTAGACCACGTCTCTTCAAAGGTTATCACAGGTCATAAGGAACTGTCTAAATCCTTTGTGGTTTTTATGTGCATTAATAAAAGGAAAAAAGAATGAGTATGTGGTATCTTCAGCTTGGTTTGAAGCTCTTCTGGAAGTCTTTTTTGTGATTCCTTTTCAATGTGCACCTTTGCATTCCCAAACTGCCAGCTGCCTGGTGTAAAGTAAGGCAGTTCAGTCTCATCTCACATTCCACCCAGCAGTGTGTGGATGTCTGTTGTGAGTGAAGGGGAGGACTGAGACATTAGGTGGGCAAAAACCACTCAAGTCCCCTTTAGTTATAGTACTGTACAAACTTATTTAGAGCAGAAACATCAAAGAACATACTCGAATCCTTCATCAGCTCTGGTGCCCAAATTTGAGTGATTCCTACCTGAGCAATTAGCTTGTTATATTATCACTGTGTTACGGAGCTACTAGTGAATTGCATGTGGATGGATGTATTTTTCAAAATCCATCACTTGATAATAGCTATAAGACCACTGTCTTCAAATTCTTCAGGTTGACTTTCTCAATCAAGATTGTCATATGTTTAATTCAGGGAAAGTTTAATGGAATCTCCTGTGCAGTTCCATGGATTGCCTCTTGGAGTCAGGCTATAGTGAAAGAGTGAAAAATTTCTGAGAGAACTATTTACCTGTTACCAAGAAACTGGCGTGGAAATATTTCAGGTCAACTGGTCTGTTTTTAATAGAAACTAGAAAAATATGGTAGATCTTGCCCTTTTTTTTAAATCCCATCAAGTTCTGTGACTGTGTAATGACAGCGTGATAGATGCAGCGCTCCTACGTTCCTCCCCCACTGAAATTAATTATACAGTTTCTCTCCACCCTCACAACATTTGTTCCTGCTTTTTCTTAGCTAGCTGCAGATACAAAAATCTGTGCCAGAATGCGTTGAAATCTGGTCGGTCATGTTCTAAGAATGTTCTAAGTCTTGGAGGTGTACAAAAATGGATTCTCTTGTACCAAAGCCTGCCACAGTTGAGGCTGTTAGCTTTAACATAGTTGCTGAGAAGCAGCCACAACTACTGTTGTACTTAGTGACAAACGGGATTGTGGGTAGAATGTAAGAACCATGTATATAGGTTGGTAGATGCAGTACTACAGGATATGGTTTGATCTCTGGGCTGTGAGCGCACATTGTCAGGTCATGCCCAGTTTTTCATCCACCAGAAAAACAAGTAAGGATGTATCAGATAGCTCAGATACATGTTTCCAAGTTCTAAATTGTATAAAATGAAGCTGTTTTCTTGAATTATAAGAATGGATGAAAAAATGAATATAATTTTCATGTTTTATTTGATTGTGGTCTTTTAAGTTTTTGACACATTTGCAACATTCACAGTTTATTTTGAAGCCTTTGGGGAAAAAAAGACCAGTATTTTTGTAAATGGCAGCTGTGAGTCTCAGGCAGACTTTTTCTGTCAGAAGCTGGGATTTAAGTCCCACCTCACTACCCTCTGCCCCCAACCGGTAATAAAACTAAACATGAATAGAAAATATCTGTTCCTTGAGCTTCAAGATAGAAATTTGTATTATGAATTTTTATTACCAAAACCTAAAATTTTATTACCAAAATTTTTATTACCAACCCCCCCGCAAACAACCCAAAACCAAACCCAACCCTTACCAGCCATGTCACTGAAAGATACTGTTGAGTGTAATTTATAGTACATTGCAGCACAATTAGCTAAGCTGAAATGTTCTTAAAGATGAGAATGAAGGCATTCTAATGTATTCTTTGAGGTGTCTGACATTTTTTTCATTCTTTTTCCCCTGGGAATTTACTCTTTCCTAAAAAGAGAAATGTTACTTTAACCTGCTCCCTTCCCTTTTTACATCTCAATAGTCATATGTTGAAGAACGTAATGTAATGTGAAAGTCGTTTCTGGTCTTCTTTTTCCTTTTCTTTTTAGTACAATTAGATGAGGATTTCATTCATGTTTCTGCTCTAATGCTAGTGAAGAAAATGATTATTTTCTTATATAAATAAAACTTGCAATTTATTTATTGCAAATCTGAATTATGTTTAATTTGGTAATTTCAAGCATCTATTCTCCAATTCCAGTGTTAAAAAGCTACAGAAGATTACAGAATGCAGTAAGTTTGTATTCTGTAATGCAAAATGTCATTTAGTTTGGAATCACTGCAAAACTACTGTGTGGGCTGGTTAAGATAATCTACAAAAATTATGTCCCTATGACTTAATATAATGAAAAAGCATTTAAAAAGAAAATGAGTTTGACTCTGTTTACTTTGCAGTGTCTATCCTGCTTTGTCATTGTATTCTTATGTCTTTGTTAATTCACTTGTTCATGATAATCATTTAATACAATTTCTGTATTATTTGAAAATTTAATTTGGATTTATGCCCTGAATTTCTGTGTTAAAACTGTCAGTCATCAACACTCATGTATTAGTAGATTTAAAAGTTGCAAAATTGCTGCATCTAGAGTAGTTTTAAGTTTATTGGGAACTTTAACATTCGTGAATATAAGTTAATATAATTCTTACTAATATTGATATAATTTTAAGTTAATATGAATAATTACAAAGATGAGATGAAGAAAATGTTTACTATAAAATAAAAGCAGGTCTGCAAAAGAGTAGCTGACATTTGTATAGTCTTAAGTGACTGTGTGTCTAATAAGATGCAAATAATAAGAAAAGTAAGATCTGGACATCTATTAAAATACTGCTACTTAATGTCAGAAGAGATTCAAAGTGTAACTGTATAGAATTCCACCACTAACAATATTTTTTCTATTTGAAGTAACTGATAAAAGGCATGATTTCTGAGGGCTATTTTCATAAGGTTTTGCATTTTTCATTTAGTTTAAATTATTGTTACAAGCGGACAACTTCAGATGTAATTGTGCTAAACATGAAGGTAGTATCAAGTGAAATGATGTTTTGTTGTTTGGGTTCTCCCTCTCCCTTTTGTTTCCCTCCCCCCACCTTATGTTTTTAGAATGTAGAGTTGCACATATCCATTAAATCACAAAAGTGTGGTGCCATGCACTTAAGTCCTCTTGTGTCTGCAGTTGCATGTCTTCTGGTGCAGAGTGTGCGACTATCCAGGAATTCATATTTCTGTAAATTTAGTATGCTGTGTAGGCAGTGAATAGAGAGAGAAAATAAGAAATTGTCAGATAAGAAAATAATTGGAATTGAACATCATAAACCACAGTAATTTAGGACAATTGACTATCTTCCAACCTTAACATGGGTAAAATCCTTTTGATTTTGATTTACGTTGAACTAAGAGTGCAAGAATTACCTCTGAGCACAGTAAGATCTGTGTACTTAGGTGTTGTGCAAACATCTTGGGACAAGATGCTGTGTTTTGGAAGCCCATCAAGTATATAGAACAGTCAGATAAAACAGAAATGTTGTTATTCACTGGGGGATTGATTATTTCTGATGTTTTTCTTTGTCACATTTATTGAGTAAATTCTCTGTATAGTTTAGATTTATCTGTGTGAGTATTGTGAAGTTGTTGATGCCTTTGTGTGTAACTCAATGTTTTTATTTTTTTTCTGTTAAAGGTACGTTTTCTTGAATTCAGTTCTTTCTTTTGAATCTCCTTTGCTTGCTTCTGACCTTTATTTCTGTTGATTTTTGCTGCATTTTTCATTTACCATGCTGTTCAGTTTTTGGATGCCAGGAGAACAAAGGTTTGTCGACTATTTGCAGTCACTTTATTTTCCAGAAATCAGTATTGCTTATTGTATTTTTTTGTTTGCTTGTTGGCAATACAGTAATCCTGTTTACTAAACATGTTCATAGCTTTAGTTGCTAAAATTAAAAGCCAAAACCAACCAGCCCCAACTGAGCTCCTCCCCAAAGCCCCATTAATTATAGTGAGTGCTTTGATTGACTTTATAAACCATAGTACTGTTGAGCACCTTGAAGGTCTGAATTACCTTTAGTCTAAGAAGTAGTTTAGAAAACATAGAATACCGAGTCTTTCAGCTTTGTAAGTACTATTGACATATGAATGCGTCACAGACTAGTGTTTGGGTTTGTTGGTTTGCCTTATTTGCTATTTATTTTATCTGTAGCTGCCATTATTTTGTATGTGTGTGTTGTCTTGTTTTTTCTAGAAGCACCTGAAAGATGTCATTACAGATAGTCACATGCATTTGCTATTTTGTAAGGTCATTTAATATACTTTCATCATTGATTCTAATGTATTTTTGCAACAGCATACAAGTTGAGTCAAAGATTTAATCCTACATTGAGATCCTAAACTGATTTGTTTCCCCTTTCTTTATTGCAGCATCTGCAAATGACAATCCAGGCACTTCAAGATGAGCTTAGAACCCAGAGAGACCTTAACCATCTTCTCCAGCAGGAAAGTGGAAACCGGGGAGCTGAGCATTTTACCATTGAGCTCACAGAGGAGAATTTTCGAAGACTTCAAGCAGAACATGATAGACAAGCTAAAGAGTTATTCCTGTTGAGAAAAACGCTAGAAGAAATGGAGCTCAGGATTGAAACACAAAAGCAAACACTAAATGCCAGAGATGAGTCAATAAAGAAGCTTCTGGAAATGTTGCAAAGTAAAGGTTTGCCATCTAAAGGAATGGAAGATGACAATGAGAGAACTCGAAGGATGGCAGAGGCTGAATCTCAGGTTAATCATTTAGAAGTTATTTTAGATCAGAAGGAAAAGGAAAACATGCATCTTAGAGAGGTAAGGAGAAAGTCATTTATTTGTTTGAAAGATATTGTCAAAGTACTTGCTGCAGTTTTTAAAATATACTTTGCAGTGTCTAAGTGTTTTCTATTTCTGCTCTTTCTTTTTTGTAAAATTCTAAATACACAACAAGACTGCATGATGTGAAAGCAAGTATAAGAAATTATAGAATAAAAGTAATTGTGGTTGGGGCTTATCCCTGACAATGTTTCCTTGTTAGTTTCTGTATTACTTGTATTTTGACAAATCAGTGTTCAGCAAATGAAGAAAAGAACTACTGAAGAGGCAAGTAACACCTTCTGCTGTAATCTAAACAGCCATGAGTGCATGCTACTGTGTGTTTGATTTTATGCCAGTTGTGTTTGAGTGGTTTAAAATGCTTTACCTTCCATATAAAAAAGCTTCTTCCTGTGTGTACTTCTAATGTATTTCTAAGGTAATGGTGGTACCGAAACTTCTTGGGTAAATAACACTACATAGTGTTGCCTCATGAAAGCACTGGGATGATGGCTGTGCTCTACTTTGTGAGGTCTCAAATTTTATCCCAAGCTCACCTGCACCAGCTGCCCACATCAGTTGTGAATGCATTTCTGGGACTGGATCTGGGACGATTTAATTAACACAACTGAAAGAACCTGGCCTGTTGTCAAGCCTATCTGCCCCTCTACATCCCAGCAGCCTGTCAGCATTATTGTGTGACTGGTATCAGACAAGCAGGACAGTGTGAATCTTCTTCAGAAAGACCTTGGTTGCTTCTGCTAAGGAGTGTAAAAATTGCAGGGAGATCATGTGCAAACTACCAGCAAGGAAGTCAGGATAAATGGGTCTGTTTCCTTAGAAACTCAGCAACAGTATGGTCTGATGGAACTTTCAGTCTAGTAAAACCAGTAATTTGCCTGACAGATCAAACCATGAATATAGTTAGTGCAAGAGCATAGAAAACTGTTACTTGTTTCTGTGCAACTCTAAACATAGGAATGCTAGAGATTAAGAACAGCTAGTTGGATCCACAGAATATTATCAAAATATTTTCTTTGTTATGAACAAATTCTTTTATATTTAGCTTATCACTGCTTTTGAAGCTTTCCTGTGAAGAGCTGGGTCCTGAATCTTCAGAGGCAGAATTTTAATTAGAAAGTGATGCCACCCATTGATGAAGCCTGAAAGTCAATGGATCCTGAAAGGAGTTGCATAAGGAATTAATGGTACTGCCTTTGCAATGAGGGAGGATAGAGGGAGAAGTTCTGTAATTTAGCAGACATGTTTCTGGATTTAGAGCTGCTGTCCTCAGAGTAGTATGTGCAGTCTTCTTCAAGGATGGATTATTTGCTAGTTATTTGCTTTATGTGATTTCTTTTCACCTGTTGTTGCATGAGTATCACTTAAGTTTCTGAATCCTAATATAACTATGTATTGGACATGCATAAATTTGCAGTGGAAATTTGAAGAAGGGTTCTAATTAGCACATTAGTCAAGAGTAGTGAAAGAAACAGAACTAAATAGAGCTTGAAAAGTAGGTAAAATGTCAGCATCCAAAACAAGTCCCTGAGAACCCAATGTATTGGTTAGTCCAAGGAATGCTGAAAGGAGATCATATTGCTAATTACAGAGAGTGTATGTTTCTCCTGTATTTATACAGAATTAGTTTGTGTTTCAGAGTTCCCCCTGGGTTACCCTCAGGGGCCAGGAAATAAATTTTCTCCCTCAGTTTACATGAGGACATAGAGGCTGTCTTTTGTCTGAAGGTACTGCAAGTATAGAATGGGGTTTACTGCTTATGACTTGCTGATATGCCTTGGTAACTGGTCAGGGATTAAAAATTAACTTTTAGCTTTCTGGAATCTGACACTGTCAGATTGGCAGGAACTGTCTGCTGATATGGAGATTTTCGCTGACAATTTCCTCTCTGTTTTTACAATTCAAGGCTTTGGGTGAAGCCTGTCTCCAGCTCTCTTCCTGTTGCACATGGTATTTACGGGTTTTGATTATTGATTTTCCTGCACATTTGAAGTGTTTTGTAGGGAGCTTGGACATATATGACATGTAGGGCGCATGAACTCTTTAGAAATTAAATTTTTAGTAGATGTCTGGAAAAACAAGATTCCTGCTTGTTATTCCAGGAATCTGGATTTGGTTGTTCAAGTGGGCTCTTGGAAAATGGTCTGAGGTTCAAATTTTGTCTTTTGCTGTCTTGTTATGGGAAGTTGCCTGCATGCTGTCAGATATTTTGTATAGTTTTATCTATTTGTTTAAAGTCCAAATGGGTCAATTTTTGATCTCCATGTGTAGCTTGATAAGCCCTTAATATTCTGCAGTGCTTGTTTGAATTGCTGTCACTACATGTAGTCTACATCCTGAACAAATACAGTTTTCCAACATAATAAAACAGGAGTTCCTGTGTTGAATCTTCTACACTAGTCTCCTCTGTGGATTAGTAGTTTCTTTAATTAGTGTCTTTAAGTTGTCATTTAAACTCTGCAAACGACATTGGATTTTTTTTTTCCTGAGAATGCTTTAAAAATAAACTGGAACTTGGATACATTTTTAATTAATTCCATTTATGAAATGCTTCATATTCACTTTTACTATGTTAATCTGTCTATCTGTAACAAAATATTTGTCATTTTAGAACTTTATCTAAAATATTCTGCTTTCTGTATTTTGCAGGTTGGAGTATAGAGCTGATGTGTTGAGTATATTTCTGAGAAACTGGTATATTGTCACGTGTAAACATTGTTTGATCAAATCCTGAACACTTGCTTCTGTTTTTTAATCAGTTTTGCTATTTGACTTTCTGCCACTGCGCTTGAAACAAGTTGAGGAAGATAAGTTCTTTTGTAGCAGCAAGTGAAGTTATTCAGGAACTGAGTTTTCTAGTGTGTCAGTTTACCACTGAAATGACAGATTCTACTGTAGCCTCCATTGGAAAGAATGCTATCTATGAAAAAAGCTGAAAATGGTGGAAATGAGGTTGAATGTAAAAAAAATAACTGAAGACTAATGATTTTCTACTGCCTCAATACTAAAAGGCCTACGTAGACATCTTGTAAGCTATATTGTTCGTATTTAGTTTAAAGATGCTTTCAATCTGAAGTTTGCAGTTCTTGAAATCTAGTTGTGTACCAGCTTGTTAGCTTTTAAATCCTAGATGGAGAAAGGCCAAATCTTATGTATTTTGCTGAGCTTGTGAACATGTTTTTTCCTAATGCAACCGTATCTTCCTCCCTTATGCTCTTAATTTGTTAGCTCTTTAAAATAGTGCCAGAGCGGGAATCTGTCTTCTCTCTTGTTCATTCACAGTCTTTCAGAGCTCTCAACGTGCTGGAATAGAAAGCTAATGGATGAGAAGCAGAAGAAATTAATTTTGGTATTAGTAATCACTGGTGGCTGTAATTTTGACCCAAGCAGAGATTTAAGCTGATAGGTTTTCAGAGAAACTAAAGCAACTGATTGGGAGACACTGGGAATTAAGGGCACCTTCTTCTACGCACGTAGGTCTCCAGTCGCTGTCAATTCTTTTAGACCTGCACACATACACACCCACACCCCCTTCTT
>JANRGW010011964.1:0-19472 GCA_024733675.1 Psilopsiagon aymara
GGAGCAGAGGGAAGAAAAAGGGGGAAGTGAGTGAACAAACTGTGTGGCTGATTTATGGCTTAAACCACGACACCATGTCCCTCTCTTTCTCTCTAAAGGGGCTCTGCTCCAGTCTCCACTGCTCCCATCCTCCTGCAGGCTTCATCCATGTGCAGTGGTGCAGCCATGCACGTGTAGCCCTGAGGCTTGGAGGAGGAGGAGGAGGAGAAGGAGGGTGAGGCTCCCACTTTACCCCTTCCATGCTCATTGCCTGTCGTCTCACCCGCAGCCACAGCTACGGATGTTGGTGACTACGTGCTGGGGCACCCCAGAGCCATAGGAGGGAGCAGATGGATGGACCCACAGGTCAACAGGGAGCTGTTTCCTGAGGGGGAGCTGCTGCTCCAGGTACTGTGCTGTAGCTTGGCTTGTGTGGGCTCTTCCCTTGCCTCCTGCCGCCCAGCCATGGCCCCATGCAATGGAGTGCGTGCTCCCATCAGCAAGAGGAGACCCTGCTTTACCTTCGCTGCAATTCTATAGGCATTGAGCACCTTGGGGCTGGGAGCAGTGACACTGCCTGGCTGGGATGGGGACCTGGACCCACTCTTCTGACCCTGTGCAGTTGCAGTTTGATGCCCCTTTTCAGCTCATTTGTCCCATAAACTGCATCTGAAACACAGCAGGACTTGGGCTGGTGGATCGTGCCCTATCCCACAGCAGTGTGGGGACTGATCCCTGGTTAATGTCTGAGGTGATGGGTTTCTTGTATTCCAGTCAATGCTGAGAGGAGAATGGTGATAGCAGTAGGGTAAAACATCCCCAGGAGCATTTTGCTCTACCTGAGGCATTGCATGAACTCCTTAGGATGAGCTCCTGAGATGGGAGAGGCCCTGGTTCCTTTTGGGGTTGAAAAGCTGGATCCTGGAAGACACTGGTGGGCAGAATCAGAGGGTGGTGGGAGCTCTGCTTTGTAGAGAGGCCTCTGTGTGTGCGTGTGCAATGGAACAGCAGTCAGTGACCTTCAGAGGAGCTGATGAATCAGCCAAATGCTGCTTGTTTGGGCTGCCAATGGGAGCCGTGAGGAAATGAGGTAGGAAAAGTCACACGGAAAGGCTGGTTGCAGGATAAACAAGTGGGCAGGTCAGCTCCAAATGTGCCACTCCTTGGGGCTGCAGAACAGGTCCATGTGAGACCTTTCAGTTGTTCCTTGGCTGTTTCTGACATGGCACGTGTCTGCTTTATGTGCCTTCAGTCCTCATCTCCCTTCTTCCACCAGCAGATGGGTGTTTGGCTCTCTTTAAAGTCTGCCTTTGTTGCCTTTAACCCTGCTCCTCCACAGGGTTGGACCTTGATGATCTTAAAGTCCTCTCCAACCTTAACTATTCATTGGCTCTATGCTAGCCAGGAGGGAGCCTGTGGTTTCCCCAGTCCCATGATGGAGCAGCTCTCTGGAGGCTTGAGCTGAGCTATATGATGGCAATTTGTTGAGCAATGGCAGCTTTGGGTGACTGGAGGCATCTGTGGAGCTTGTGAGGTGTTAGTGGGACACAAATTCCCCAGCTGAGCTGCCCCATGGCTTGAGTTGGTTCTGCTTTGGAGAGTGTCACCTACTGACATCTGCAGAACAGCCTCTGAGTCAGGCACCCTTGGGGCCTGCAAGGGAAGGGACAGGTCCTGCTGCAAGCTGGATCTGTGCAGGATCAGGCACCCATTCAAGTAATCCCAGTTGCTAAAGACAGCCAGCTCCCACAAGCCTCAGTGTCACTGGAAATGGGCAAGTGCAGGAGCTGTGGCAGGAGACTGCTCCTGCTCCTCTTTGCAAGGAGGGACAGAGCCAAAGGAGCAGCTTGGGAGGCAAGAGCCTTCTCTCCAGCCTGTTCTCCACCCCTGGCAGTGTTCACGGCCAGGTTGGATGGGGCTCAGAGCAAGCTGCTCTAGGGGAAGGTGGCCCTGCCCGTGGCAGGGGTTGGAAGTGGATGAGCTTCAAGGTCCCTTCCAACTCAAACAGTTCTATGACACAGCATGTCCCCATGGTCCCCCCTCGGAGCAGCTCAGTGCAGTTGAGTTGGGCAGTAAGGGCAAAGTCCATGTTTGCCTCAGAAGATTACAGCTATACCTTCTATAGCAGTGATGGGTCTAGAAGTGGTCAGTCTGCCATGGATTTTTGCTGATGCGAACACTAAAGAACCCCCCCCAAATCTGCCAACTTACCAGCATTAAAGTCTTGCATGATCGCAAGGTGCTTCCGTCATCCTGCTGATGAGGAAGGTCCTTTCCTGTCTCCAAATCTGAAGAAACACTTGGAGAAGTTCATCTTCCAGCAGATTGAAGCTGGGGAGAGTAACTCTGGCCTCAACTTCTGCTTTCAGGCACTCAATGGATTTGTCATTGCTGTGACTGGAGATGGTTCTATCTTCTACGTCTCCCCTGCTGTGCAGGACTACCTGGGCTTTCATCAGGTGGGTACCATGGCTGTAACTGGAGGGATGCAGCCCGGTTCTGGGAAGGAGGTGCTGATAAAAGCCATGCAAGGGCTTTATTCTTCCTTCCCAGCTCCCTTGGGTCATTCCTGATGCATGTTTTCACGTGGTTCCTGTCCTTTGCGGGCTGTGAAAGCCAGCAAGAATGCTCGCGATTTAGTGTGAGCAGATGCATGTTGAACAATGGCAGGCTTTGGCTTCTTATCTCTCTGTGGAAGGGCAGTGTGAGGGGTGTCTGGGATCCCGCTGCTGGGCACTTGTGCTCTGAGGGCATCATGGCATTACGGTCAGTCGCATGGCTTGCATGGGATGCCAAGGGCAAGCAGGTCTCAGCCCACATCCACCCTGTTAGCTCCAATGCTGGCCAAAGGACTGAGTCCACAGCAGGGCTGTGGGGCTGCCAAAGCTGCATAGGTGCTGGTGTACCTGCAGGGACTGATATGGTGACTGCAGCACTGCTCTGAGCAGCCTGTTCCAGTGCCTGAGCACCCTTTGGGGAAGGAATTGTTCCTCATCTCCATCCCAGCTTCCCCTGGTGCAGCTTGAGGGTCTCTTGTTCCTTGTGCTGATGCCCCAAAGTCAAGGCAGTTGTCAGGCAGGGAGTGGTCTTCTCAATGTGCCTGCGTTGTCTGGTTAAGCAGGAGGCTCTGCTCTGGCAGGTTCCTAAGGGCAGGGATGTGACAGTCGGTGGCATGAGCTGCCCATGTGCGGTCAGGACCGTGCTGACCATCACAGTGTACAGGACTAGGATGGGCAAGGCACAGCCCTAGAAGAAAGGGGCTGGGTTGGGAGGCAGATGTGAGGACTTGCTGGTGTTCTTGCTGTGTGGCTTTTACAGCCCATGTCCATCTTCCCTGGTGGCCCACTTAAGGAAAGTGGTTTGCGCTGGGTCATAGATTCCGACAGGTTGGGAGCTAAACCCCGTACAAACCCACTTTTTAACCCACCAAACTGCCCTGCATAAGTCTGTGGGGGTGAGGAAAATAGATGGGTTTGGTCAAAACAGTTTGATCAACCTTGGAATTACTTTGTGCATTGATCCTGTGGGAGAAACAAAGCAGAGAGCCAGGGATGGCAACACAAAGAGGGAGCTTGTGTGCTGCTGGAGACTGCAGTTTGTGCCCCATCAACACATTCCCCTGTGACAACCCACAACCCTTGTGGCTGTGGGTCTGATTTGGTCCTTAGATGATAGTGGGGGCTAAGACATGCCAGGTAAATGCCACTGCTGTAATGTCCACACCACAGATAGGAGGCAAAGCTTCCCAAAGAGCAACCTGGGAGTCCTTTCCCCTTGGACTGTGGTTAAGGATTAGCCAGAGCCAGTGTGGAACATCCTTGGAAGGGCTGGGGAACAGGCTGGAAAGCTCTGTTTAGCTATGGCGAGAGGATGCTGGGGATAGAGGCACTGTGATGCTCCTGAGCAGCCGTGCTTCCTCGGGCATTGCCACTTCCATATAGAAACCTCTGAGCTGTTCCCACAGTGCCAGAGGCTTTTCCTCCTCTCTGCTCCCTTTCCCTCCTTCCTGAGCCACCTCAATAGCCAGCAGGTTCCTGGTCCTTGCTCTCAAGGCACACAAAGCTTTGAGTTTGCCTCTTTATGCTCTATCCCTGTGCTTTTAGTATCCATGAAGGAAAGGCTCCTGCTGTGTTCCCCTCCAGACACTTCTTCCAGGCTCTTCTTCAACAAGCACTCTCCTTGTGTCATTCCAGTGGGATCTCATCCACCGGAGTGTGTACGAGCTGATCCATGCGGATGACAGAGCTGCCTTCCGCCACAAACTGCACAGTGCTCCAGTCTCCAGCAGCAGCAAGCATGGTGAGTGCCAGGGTGATCCCTCTGCATGGCCACTCCATGCTGGAAAACCCTCCTGCTGGCATGTAGAGCCACCAAGCACAGGGAGCATTCCATAGCCTTCCCTCTGGGACTTGCAGCCATGCCGTGGCTCTCACCAACAGGTTTGTGCTGTGCTGTAGGGATGGGGCTGCTTTCCCAAACCTTTTTGCTTTTCAGGGTTTGAAATGCCCTTTATTTCAAAGGGAGCAGCTTGTTGCCTTGCTCCTGTGTGAAGGGGAAAGGGGACTTTGCCTTCCCATGGCCAGATTGGGAAGATACTGCCCATCTGGTGAAGATCATGGGCTCATTCATTGAAGAGAAGCTGCGTGGAGACCTCAGAGCAGCTTCCAGTGTGTCTGAAGGGGGGGCTACAAGGATGCTGCAGAGGGGCTCTTCATCAGGAACTGTAGCGATAGGACAAGAGGCAATGGGTTCCAACTGAAACGGGGGAAGTTCAGGTTAGATCCAAGGCAGAAGCCCTCCCCTGGGAGGGTGCAGAGGCGCTGGCACAGGGTGCCCAGAGAAGCTGTGGCTGCCCAATTGCTGGCAGTGTTCAAGGCCTGGTTGGACATGGGGGCTTGGAGCAACCTCCTCTAGTGAAAGGTGTCCGTGCCCGTGGCAGGGGTTGGAACTGGATGAGCTTTATGGTCCCTTCCAACAGAAACCATTCCATGATTCATTTGAGCATCCAAGGCTCCACCAGGAGCAGTTCTAGAAGGCTTTGAGGTATGTACAGCTTGAAAGGCTTCATTTTCCCTTTGGCTTCTCAGCCTTTCCCATGGAGCTGCTGGCTGGAGGCAGCACCACATCCAGCCCCAAGGAGCCCTCCATGGAGAGAAGCTTCACCTGCCGCTTCCGCTGCTTGCTGGATAAGTCCTTGGGATTTCTGGTAATGCTGGGATACCCCTCTATAGTTCTGTGTGTTCCCAAGGGACCACTGGTGTCCCATGGGGAGGCAGCGCAGCCAGTTCCCATCAGCCTGTTCACTTCACACCCATGTTTTCTAACCCCATCCAAGGCCTTGCGTTTCCATGGGCGCTTGAAATGCCTCCTTGGGCAGCAGAAGTCCCCATCAGACAGGTCCCCATTCATCTTCTTCGCCATCGCAACTGTCCTTCAGCCGTTCTCCATCCTGGAGCTCAGGACCGAGACACTCATCTTCCAGTCAAAGCACAAGCTGGACTTCACTCCCGTGGCCTGTGATTCCCAGTAAGGCATCTCACCTTCCCTATGGCAAAATGGATGGAAAACCAGAGCCCATGGGAGCAGGTGCTTCTGACCTGACTCCCATTGCAAGGTGTCTGGTGCTTCTGTCCATCCACTGCAGTCCCCCAGTAGCATGAGGAGCAGATGAACTGGCGCCGGCACTTCTTGGCTGCTGTGTTTTAGCCCAGCAAACCCAGCACGGGGTGGTTCTGTGGGAGAAGGGATGCAGCTCAGCCCAGGATGGAGAGTTGTGGTATCCAGAGTGGGAAGCTATTGGGCAGGGGATCCCATCTGGCTGGTGGGATGCAATTGGGGAATCCATCCCTCATATCCCTCTTTGTCCCTATGTTTCCAGGGGGATGGCTATTCTGGGATACACAGAAACGGAGCTGTGCACGAGGGGGTCCGGGTACCAGTTTGTGCACGCCGCTGACATGATGTACTGTGCCGAGAGCCACATAAGAAGTGAGTGTTGGGGGGGGACGACATTCGGATGAGGGGGCTTGGGGGGCTCCTATGTCTCCCCAGCACTCTTGCTCCTTGGTGGGGCTGTGTGGACAGCAGTGGATGTGCCATGCTGGCTGCATCCCACATCGTCCCCGTAGCAGGGGCGCGAGGTGATGCTCAAACTCTGGCGCCTTATCCCTGCACAATAACCATGTCCCTGCTCCCTCTCTTGTCTCCCTGCTCTAGTGATGAAGACAGGGGAGAGCGGGCTGACAGTCTTCCGGCTCCTGACCAAGAAGGGTGCCTGGGTGTGGGTGCAGAGCAATGCCTGGCTGGTGTACAAGGGGAGCAAACCCGACTGCATCATTGCCCAGCAGCGAGTTCTCTCGTGAGTATCTCTGGGCCTCCATCTGCCCTTAATGCTCTCAGCATTAGATTAGACCTTAGGCAAATGTTGGGGTTGAAACTGGATGAGCTTTGAGGTCCCTTCCAACCCAAACCATTCTATGATTCCATGCTTATTCCTGCCTGGGATAAGATGTGGACACACAGCCCTTTCCTAAGCCCTTTTGTAGAGCCCCAGTCCTCCACCAGCAGCATTGTAGCCCTTCATCTGCTGTAGAGAAGCCAGGGCTGGGCTGTGAGCTGGGCTGTCTCACTGTTGAGAGGGTGCTTTTGTCTGGTCCCTTGTAGAGGAGGTGCTCATGCTGTTCTCCATCATTTTTCCCCCTGTTCTGAAGGGATGAAGAAGGAGAGGAGCATCTGTGGAAGAGAAACTTGCAGCTGCCTCTTACCTTTGTGACGGGGGAAGCGATCTTATACAGGAATGACATTCCTGAGCCCCTGGACTCCGTCCAGGCAAAGGGAGAGCCACAGACACCAGCAGACTCCCACCGAAAGCAGTGCTTGGTAGTCCCCAAGCCTCTTCTTGGGCCCACGATGAAGCAGGATGCATCCATATACAGCTCCCATGCTGATAACATGCTTCAGCTCATTGCTGAGCTTTATGGACTGAGCCAGGATGAAGGAGTCTGTGATGCCATTGACAGTGACTTCCTCCTGTTCATTACTGAGACCCTCTTTGAGAAGAGTGAGGAGGATGGAAACATCTCCCGGGCCATGCAGAACCTCGACATGGACACTGCAGAGCTGCAGGAGTGGGAGGATGCTCTGCTGGGCTTGGGTGCAGAGGAGAAGTCACCAGCTCAGAAGGTTGATACTGAAGTGGCGTCCTTCATGGAACTGATGCTCCTCGGGCAGGATGCTGGGAAGAGCATGGCATTCCCACCCTGCAATGAGGAGGACGATGCTGCAGCTCATCTCCAGCACTGCTGGGCAGCTCATTCAGCGTTTCAAGCCCCAGCACAGCCCCAAGTCCCTGGTGCCCAAAGCCAAGATGCTGTGCTCCCTCTGGTCTCCATCAGCTCTGCTCAACCAGAGCAGCGCGTTCTGTCTAATCCAGCTGGGCTGGTGGGGGACACTGTTCTGGATGTTTCACTTGAGCTGGCAAAGCCAGGACAAGGGCTTCAAGCAGGAGTTCCCACCTCTGCTCCTATGGATAACACTGTTCCTAATGATGGCATCCAGCCTGGGGGCACGCTGGTGGGCTCAAGCTGCCCCCCACCTTTGCACTCAACCACACCAGTAACCCAATGGCACAATGTCCCTATCCATGCAAACCCAGGCAATGCTTTGGGGCAGAGCACTTCTCCTGGAGGCTGCCAACCGGAGGCTTGGATAGCTCCAAAACATCTGGAAGCAGCAGGAACACATGTGGAGTCCCAGTCTGTGCTGGCTGGCAGCCCCAAGAGCCTCGCAGGGGCTGGGTTGTGGTTGCTGCCCTCCCAACCTGCTCCTTGCCCTGCACAGGGCTTGCATGAGTCCTTGTTCTCCCATGGGGACCTCCCTGAGGAGGAGGCTGCTCTCCCTGCATGGGCATCACCAGAGGATGGGGGCTTCCCCAAACAGCCCCATATATCCCACCTGGAGCCCAGCTTGTCCTGGAAAGGAGAGCAGGCAGTTTTCCAAGAGGATAAGTGGCTGCTGCAGGCTGGGGCAGGTCCCTGTTGTAGTGGGGCAGGTGCAGTGCAACAGAGCAGCCTCCTGCTGGGGTCCAATGTGGGTCCCGCACTGCCAGACCACGTTGTGCTGCCCGAGTGCCAGTATGAGAATGGCCTTTTCAGACATGAAAGAAGCTTCCTTAGGGATACCCCTAAAATATCCCTTCCCCAGCTTCCTGTTTCTTTGCCTTGCCCCAGTGAAAGACACTCTGGAGCTTCCCCAGGCTCAGTTTTGAGGTTCTCAGCATCTCTCCCTCCAAAGGTGGGTGCAGGAGCACTGGAACAGGGCCCTGGCTTCCCATCAGCGTCCTCATTCATGGGTGGGCACCCTGTGTGTACCTGTGAGGTCCAGCTCAAGGTGAGGAGTGAGGGCTGCAGGACCTGAGGGGCACCCCTGCTCTCATGGATGGAGTGAGCAGTGGTACCAGGGGATGCAGGCACAGCATCCCTTGTGGGCAGCCTGGGGTTGAAGCCTTGCTGTGAACTGAGAGCCACGTTTTGGAAAGCCACCAGCCATTGGGACCATTCTGGCCATGCACCACCTCTGAGTGCTTCCTGCTCTTGGGAATTGTGTCTTCCAGTGCCTGAATTGAAGTGCCCTAGCAGAGCTTCCAGGCAGCCTTGGGTGAAGTGTTTTGTTTGCTCATTTAGTTGGGTTTTTAAGAGGTCTCTCAGGGAGATGCATCCATGCCAGCAAGGAGGATGGCAGACCTTTAGGATCCAAGGAAGGACACCCTGCTTGCTGGCCTGTGTGCTCATGGCAACCACTTGCAGATGGACCTGGTGCTTTACATGTCATGTAGCACTGGTTTGCTGTTTCTGAATGCAATGTGGGCGCCTCATCACCTCTGTGATGAAGACCACCTCTGCCATGTGGGGTCCCCTGTAGCATTCCAGCCTGCCTGAGTGTGCTTGCTCTCAGTTTCCTGCACTCTTCATCTTCTCTCCCTGTACCTCTGGAAAGGGGGATGTTATCAAGCACTTGGAGAAGCTCAGCAGCATCCACAAGGTCTCTATGGGAGATGGAGTTGGTGAGAGCAGAGGCAACTGGGTTTGGGCTATTCCACAGGGACTTTGAGAGAGGTGGGTACCAACCTGTTGAGACCTTTCTGGGCAGGAGAGTGAGGAAGTTCCAGTCACGCTCCCCCTTAGGTCAGAGTGGTTGTGAGCCTCATCCCTTCTGCTCTCACAGCAGCAGTAAGTATGGATGGTTTTCCAAGTGAGTAAAATAAAGTGTCCTGGTGTGGAGCAGTTCATCTCCCTGTGTGTCTTCCTTCATGCCCTACTTTGCCTCAAGTGGCTGCGGCTGCTTGATGGGCAAGATGGGAGTTGGGAAGGGTCAATCCCCTGGCTTCATGCTGGGAGCGAAGTGATGCTGGTGACAGGCAGGACCTCTCTGAAATGGCCTTTAGGATCTGTACAGGCAGGGAAGGGACCTGAGTGCCCGTGATGTGGAGCCTTACAAACCAACAGACCCATAATGGCACCAGATGGACTCCGCTCACGAGTCTTTGTTGTCCTGGCTTCTGTAAGATAATAGAACCACAGCCTGGTTTGGGTTGAAGGGGCCCCAAATCTCACCCAGTTCCAACTCCTGTCGTGGACTTGAGACACCTTACACTGGAGCAGGGTGCTCCAAGGCCCTGTGTCCAGCCTGGCCTTGAACACTGCCAGGATTCGGGCAGCCACTGCTTCTCTGGGCCCCCTGTCCCAGTGCCTCATCACCTTCCCAGGGAAGTGCTTCTGCCTAACAGCTCATCTCAATATCCCCTCTGGCAGCTTAAAGCTATTCCCCCTGTCCTATCTCTACAGGTCCTTGTCCAATGCTCCTTTCCAGGTTTCTCATAGCCCCTTTAGGCACTGGACCTGCTCAAAGGTCTCCCCTTATTTTTCTCCAGGCAACACATTCGTAAGTTTATTATTATTGTTATCTCTTTGATAACAATACAGAGGATATTTTGCCCTACAGACCACCACTGGAGATCCTGGGAAGCACGACATGCATTGACAAGCCATATATGATCTCAGACATCAACCGCGTGCCGTGCACACATGCGAGATATAAAGAATGAAGCATCACATTGGTCACCATCCAACTCACCTCTAGGAGGTACTTTTGAACGATGGGGTTGTTGTTGTTATTATATTATCATCATGATGTTTATTCTTTTCCTGACCAAGGAAAGTTGGTTTGGATGGGCTGAAACTTGCATCTGAGCTCCTTTGTGGAGCATAACAGGCACATTGGGCTGGACTCTTCTGGGGTGCTCCCTGTATCAGAGGGGTCCCGTATGGGTCAGTTCATTCCCAAAGGACCATCATGCCCGATCAACTTCACCTCTGCATAACAGCCTCTGCAGAAAGAGACTTCTCCTTCCCCACCCTGAAAGGAGGAAGGTGTATGGATCCGATCGGGCCTTCCAAGTGTTTGCCTGCAGTTTTGGAGTTGTCCCAAACTGTCCATATTCCGGCCAGCGGTGGACTCGGGCAATCTCTTTATCATTGCAGGCAAGAAAGGAGCAGAGGAAAGGAACAGGCTAAGGCTTATCCATGCTGCCTGTGCCCCTGTGGAGGCAATCTCATAGTTACTTCAGATTCCAGGTGGGAAGCAGCTCTGCTCCCAGTCCTGGCAAGTCCATGCTCCAAGCCTTGCTGCCTGTGAGCAAGGCAGACCAAGCAGTGAGAGGCTGCCAGCATCACCCTAGAGAGGAGGTGGATGAGCTTCAAGGTCCCTTCCAACCCAAACCATGCTGTGGTTTTGCATGCTGTTCAAAGGGGTCTAGCATCACTAGGCACAGAGGCAGGGTGGCATTTGAGCACCTTCTGCTTGCTTTTGGGCTGTGCCCTGGGAATGCATGAGAAGGGTGCAGAGAAGCTCAAACCTGAGCTCCTCCTCACTGCTCCTCACAGCAGCAATGGCTGCTCCTTCAGTCCTGTACTGTCTTTAGGTCTGGAGTCAATTACAAGCATGGGGTGTGATGTCCCAGCTGTAGATTGCATCTCCTGGGCACACTGGCTACTCAAAGCGTGCTTTGGGGGGCATTACACCTCACTGATAGCCTAAATGATGCTCCTTGAGCAGCAATGGAGCAACTTGCAATGGCTGTTTGTCCAGAGATTTCCATAAGGAGTCATTGCCCAGTTTCAAGTGGATTGTGCTTTGATTTGGTGTGTTCTTAGGGCTAGATGAAGAAACACTTCTTGGAGGTTGATTTTCTTGGTTTTCAGGATGAAGAAGCAGGACTGATCTGGGGGAAAGGGAAGACAGAAAGAACTGGCATTAAAGCCTTCCTAGGCAATTCATTTAAACAAGGGTCTCCATCCCTTGAAATGCACTAAGTGTGGTTCTGAGGACATTGTGGAGACCCAGCACTGTGAAAATGTGGACTGCAGGGGAAGCCTTTTGCACTGTGACAGCTTAAAGTACCCCCAAAGTGTGCTTGCTGAGGCAGAAGCACACTTTATCTGAAGCATATTATGAATGAGACAGGAGGACACTTTGTTTGCTGAGATGGGCAGGGGATCAGTTCAGCAGAGCAAAACAGAAGAGGTGGCTACATCCTGGTATCCTTCTCCTCTGCAATGGAGTTGAGGCGCATCCTGTGTGTCTTTGGCTTGTGGCATCCCTAGGTGCCTGTGTAACCTTGCCTGCCCCAAGAAAGAAGCTCCCCATTGCGTGCTGGAGCCACCAACAGCATGGGGCAGCCTTTCCAGGGGCATTGGGGCATCTCCTTGGCTCCGCTCTTCCTCTTGGTTTGTCCTGATCATGGGGGGTGTTTCTCAGTGTGTTTAGACAGTGCTGGCAGTCAGCTGCTATGGTCCAGGACCTGCTTCCTGGTGGTGACAGCTCACTTAGGGCACACCATTATCTGTATGTAGTGGGAAACCAAACCCTATTCATTTACAGAGCAGGAGAACTGAATGGTGCGAGTCCATTGGGATGACCTGAAGGACCAAATACGTCCTTGTGAGTTTTGAGAAGCAATGAATCCAGCTGAGAGCCCATTAGTTAATTGTAATAGGAAATAGATGGGGAAACCATTTCACTGTCCACTGGATGGTGTGCAACCTGGGATGGCCTAGGAGCTCTTCATGTGTGGGCAAACCCATCCATGATGGCCAAAGGGGTATTCCATATCATATGATAACATGCTCAGCAAGAAATGAGCAGGAATAAACAAAGGAGGAGGAAAGGAGAATGTTCATGGTTAAGGCTCTTAGGTTGTCTTCCCAAGCAGCGGCTGATACTTGCCTGCTGATGGGAATCATAGAATGGTTTGAGTTGGAAGGGACCTTAAAGATCATCTGGGAGGTAGAGATTGAGTTCCTCATTTTGCTTTGCTTCTGCAGGAAGATTTGTTTTACCTGTTAAGCTCTTATTACCTCAATGCGCAAGCAAAAAACTTCATCAGAACTAATGAGAACCCTGGTAACAACTTTCTGAGTCCTTGTGTTTTCCCTCCTATGGGTCCTTGTGCCACTGAAAGCAGCAGGTTGGAGCTCAGTACTGAAACGCAAACAGCAGCTCTAGCAACAGCCTTTCCTCTCTGTAAAGTGGCTATCACACCACTTAATGAACTGTGTCATGGGCAAGTCTCTTTGTCTAGGCAAAACCCCGGGCAATGAGCTGCCAGAGGCAATTATGGGCTGTATGAATAACCATCAAGCTGGCTGCTTGCTCTGCTTATGTGCCTTTGGTTGCAGCCTGTCCTGAAACAGGGTGACACTGATGGCAGCGATGCCAGGCATTGCACCTAAAGGTGAAAGAGATGGAAAGACTGCCCTGAGCCTGCTGCCTGGCAGTGCTCAAAGTTGAATGGGGCTTGGAGCCAGGGATGGGGCAGCCACAGATTCTCGGGGCACCCTGTGCCAGCGCCTCAGCACCCTCCCAGGGAAGAGCTTCTGCCTAAGAGCTCATCTCAGTCTTCCCTCTGGCAGCTTAAAGCCATTCCCCTTGTCCTGTCCCTACAGGCCCTTGTCCAAAGCCCCTCTCCATGTTTCTCATAGCCCCTTTAGGCACTGGACCTGCTCTAAGGTCTCCCCTTCCTTTTCTCCAGGCAACACAGTCATAAGTTTAATGGAGCATCTCTCCAAATACCAGTCCTTTGATAACAATACAGAGGGTGTTTTGCCCTACAGACCACCACTGGTGGTCCTGGGAAGCATGACATGCATTGACAAGCCGGATAGCATCTCAGACCTCAACCGTGTTCAGTGCACACATGGGAGCCAGGGTGAGCTGCTTGCATTTTATAGAGGAAAGAGATGCACTGGTTGGCCAGCAGGCAGGTGCCTCACTGTATCAGGCCATGGAGGTGTTTGCTGGCACGAAGAACAAGACAGCCTTACAAAGCTTATCCATGAAGTTCCAAAGGTGACATCGTCCAGGAACATGCAGAGAGCAGCATGGCACCAGGTTTGTTGTTCAAGTGTTCCCTGCAGCACATGGGGATGCTGATTTGTCTGTTAACAAGCAAGCACCAAATCAAGCACTTCACATTTGATTAGTTCCCTTAACTCTACTCCAAAGTTAAGCTTGACCTTACGGAAAAGTGTTTTGTTGTGACTTTCTGAACCTTTTGCTTCCCTTTCACACGATGCTGAGGTGAATGTGTGGCTGTGGTATGTTCGCGTCTGCTTGGCTTTGATGGGAATGAAGCATTTGGGGGCAGGTTCATTCCCTCTCTCCATTTGCCTTATCAGTTGAGCAGGGAAGATTCTGACTTGCAGCTAATGCTTTGCTTGCTGTGGTTGGAACAGCTTTATACACAGGACTGTTAAAAACCAATCAGAAAGGCAACCGGGTGTCCAATCCATCAATGTTCAACAAAGAGTTTCTGGTTTGCAGGGAAAATGCTAGCTTTTTTCTCAAAATCAACATTGAAGCCGTGTTTTGTTTGTCAAAGGAAGCTGTTTTGGCTTTCAATCCAGAATTCGAACTTCTTTCGCTTTTAATCCAGAATCTGTCTTCTAGCTCCTATGTCCTACTCATTGTATTTTTGCTTTTTATGGGGTTTTCGCCTTTGTTTCTGCCAAAGTGTTTCTTCCACCTCCCAATGCTCTTTCCTATATTTTCTTCCTCCTGTTTCCTAGACTCCTTTTGCAATAGATGTGTTTGAAATCCCAAGTAACACATCTTTTCACCTGAGGAATTAGAAGTGAGTCGAAGCGAATTAAAGCAGGGATTGGCAGACATCTCTGCCTTTCTGGAGCTGGGATGCCCGAGAGGTTGGTCGCTGCAGGAAGGCTGTTTCCTCTGAGTTGTTCCCATTTGCCAGTGGAGACCCAAGGCCTGGCGTGCCCATGCTCTACCCATGCACGTGGGTTAATGGAATCTCTCACAGTCTATGGAATGTGGACAGTTTGATACTGGCTGGTTGCTTTTCCCCCATGAGGGAAATAGCCACGTTCTCCCTGATGTTGCTCTGGAAGAACCTTGGATCATCGGGCAGGCTCATGAAGAAAACATGACGCTCCATAAAGCATAGGAGCTATTCTTCAGAGGCCTTGTATGGGGAAATCAGCTGCATATGGGCTTTGCTGGAGCTTAAAGCTCACAGCCAGAAGGGGCATGTCTAAGCACTGTGAGCACTAATAGCCTGGGGCTGGTGATGGGGAGTCTGGATATGGGACTTGGGAGAAATAAAACTAGATGGATCCATGTGTGTTGGCCAGTACCTGGCACTGCAGGTCAAACACAGCAATTGGGAAGTGCTCCAGTGCAATCCGGTGTCCCCATGGTCCACTCTGCTTCATACAGGCAGATGCAGTGGAGGAGGAGAGAAAAGCGCTTTTCCTGTGCTTCCCAAAGCAACAGCATGGAGAAACAGAGTGAGGAAAAGCCCAGATGTCTAGACAACTTGCCTCAGGTCCTTTGAAGGCAACATGGTTTCAAGCTGAATAGAGGGTAGATTTAGATTAGATCTTAGGGAAAAAACTCCCGAGCACCGTAGTTGAGGCACTATGAACTATGGTGGTGAAGAGAAGGGCCATGACAGTGATGGTTAGAGACTCACTGGGCAGTATATGCAGTCCAAGGTGTTCCCTTGCACTGTGTTAATGCATGATCCTTAGGCTCATGTGAGTTTCCATGGTTCCTCAGGAAGAGTGTGATTGCATTAGGGCAAAAGGTAAGGAGAAAAGGCAAAAGGAAGTGTCCAGCCATCCTTAAGGAGCACCTTAAGAAGTAGCTGTGAGTGCAAACAGGATGCTGCCCTCTTAGAAAGAGGGGAATGGCATGAGCCATTCATAGCATCCTACTGTAATTTGATGAGACAACACAGCAGAGTGCTTTAAACACTGTGTCAGGAAGAAAAGTCTAGGCAAAAATAACTGCTTCCATCTTCCCGAGGGCATTCCATCCAGCTCCAGCTGAGATAGGAGCTGGAATTCACTGACTGTGGGACCCGTATCAGTCTGACAGTGATTTGAGCAAGCTGCTCTAGGGGAAGGTGTCCCTGTTCATGGCAGGTGGTTGCAGCTGGGTGAGCTTTAAGTTCCCTTCCAAACCAAAGCATTCTGTGCTTTCTATGACTACACTGGCTCCAGTCTGTGCTGGTTGGCAGCCCCAAGAGCCTCGCAGGGGCTGGGTTGTGGTTGCTGCCCTCCCAACCTGCTCCTTGCCCTGCACAGGGCTTGCATGAGTCCTTGTTCTCCCATGGGGACCTCCCTGAGGAGGAGGCTGCTCTCCCTGCATGGGCATCACCAGAGGATGGGGGCTTCCCCAAACAGCCCCATATATCCCACCTGGAGCCCAGCTTGTCCTGGAAAGGAGAGCAGGCAGTTTTCCAAGAGGATAAGTGGTCCATGCAGTGGCTGCTGCACCATATGCACCCACCCGGTAATCACTACATGCTGCACTGCGGTTGCAAAAGGCGGTTTAACACTCTCGGCAACAAATGTCAAAACTCATGTGCTCCCAGCTCGGAGGGATGAATGGTACCGATCGCGGCACGATTTCCTTCCCTTGGTAACCTATCTGAAGTCCGACCCTGCTTCTCCCTCCCTTCTGGCCGGCAGCAGGCCTCAACCGCCATCAGCAGGTACGAACGGCGAGGCTCCTCAGGAAAGCCGTCACACAGCACCTCCCGTCCTCCGCAAGGCTTCGACGCCGGGCCGCAACTGACGGGGGTCCGAACCCCCACCGCGGCTTCCGCTCACCGCCACAAACCCGCGCCCCATCAACGCCACTGCCCCTCTCGGCACTCAGGCCCCGCCTCCCCCACATCCGGGGGGCGGGTCGGGCGCCCGCTATGCTGACTGTGCCCCCGCTCGCGGGGAGGGTCCTTTGCTGCTGCTGTCACGCTGCTGCCGGAGCCGCCGCTGGTCCCGGCTTCCCGTCCGCGTCCTTGCCCGCAATATGCCTCCGCTGCCCTCGGGCTGCTCGCCATGCTGGGGACCTGCGGGCGCCTCTCCTCCCTGCTCCTGGGGCTGGCGGCCGTGATGCTGATTCCGCTGCTGCTGTTGAGGCGGCCGCCTCTCGTTGACGCTGCCGCAGCCACCCACCCGCTGCAGCAGCGGGCGGCTCTGCCGAGGGGGAACCCTGCCGCAGCGGCGGCCTCAGGTACCGATACCCCCGTGCTCCCGCTGCCCTTCGGATACCTTTGTTTCCCGCCTTCCTTGTGGAGATTGCTTCTGGCCGGGCGCCCCGCCGCGGTCCTTTTCTCCCGGGGCGGGCGTCCCCCTCACAGCTCCTGCCGGGTTGCCGAGGGACGAGTTGCTTCGAGCCGTTGCCGGCCTGTGCATTCCGGGCGTTGCGCTGCCGTGCGAGGGCCGGGCTTTGTTTTTAATGAAGCAGGTAGCGGAGCCGTGGAGGCTGCTGCTGCGGGGAGAGCAGGATCCATCTTTAATACCGCAAGACCTATATGCAGCTGCCTTAGCATGTCACCAGCAGTCGTGTTTGTGCCCTAGCTCCGGAGATACTCAAGTGCCAGGCAAATGGGCTCCGGGGAAGGGGGCGCTACCCATTCTCGATTACTGGCAGGAGTCGCCAGAGCGAGAGGTGTGGGTGTATATAAATATCAAGTACAAAGATATATATTATATACGTGCATTTCTATTTATCTATTTATATCGATATAAAAATAAATGAAATCTAGCTGGTAACATTGGCAAGTGTCATAAGCCTATCAACGGAGAGATGGGGCTGCTGAGCTCATTAGTTTTTGCGTCTCCTGCAGAAGGAGTAAATACGATGTTCTTTCAACAGCTGAGAGTATGAAAATAATGTGCTTATTTCGGCTTTAGGCTTTGGTGTTACAGTTAAACCCCTTTGTAGAACTGGGGCAAGTAATAATGTGTTTGTTCTGTCATCTGGTTTAAAAAAATACGTGTGCATTTTAAGTGTTACTGGCTCAAATTAGGATAAAAGCCCAGTATTTTGCTTGACATGCTGGCTTTCACCAAAGAATTTCAAAGTGGTTTCAAACATGAATTATTTAAGACCCTTCAGCACTGAGGCTCTGTTTGGGCATATCACTAGAGCTTATGTTTCTTTTTTAAGATATATATGCATGTTTCTATTTTCAGTTGACTTAAGGAAAGTATAAAATGTTCTTAGTTTTAGGCATATGGTTAGTATTTTGCTGAATTGAAGCAAATTCACAAGGCTGCTGAAGTATGCATGTTTATTAGGATATATAAGCAAAGGTCTTGAGTTATGTCTTGATGTAGAGCTGGAAACTAGATTTGGTAGAATGATTTGGTAGAATATCAACACATTCTTAAAATAATGTCTTAATTTACCTTTTGGTTGCCTTCTTGTGTGTGTTTGGTTGTTTGTGTTTTTTTTTTTGTTTATTGATTTGGTTTTATGTTTTTTTTTTTCAAATGCTTAAACTATAGGACTTTAAAGGAGGGTATTTGATGAACAGCTTGGTTCTTGGTTTTCCTCTTGAACTGACGTTTTTTCATTGTTTTAATAACTTTCATTATTCTGTTTCTTACCGTGCTTGTAGCAGAATGTACAATGAATCACCCACCAGCAAACCCCACTTAGATACTGGCAGCATTCTAGCTTGGGCAGTGGACATTTTGCTCATTAAAAATTGAGTGCCCCCCAAAAAGGGACAGTTTTTGTACTTTGATGATCCTCTTTGGTTTCACATATTACTTTGTTTTCAAGGAGCCCTAATACCTTATTGCCTTCAGCCCTGGCTAAAATCATTGTTGGTACCAGTTTGATGCTGATGCTACTGGTTTGCTGCTGTTGCTGCTGCAGACCCATGTGCCTCGTTGCTGTTGCTTTCTTTTATTTGATTTTTTTTGCTTCATAGGTTTTGAGGTACTAGAGTCCTGGAAGTGTTTTATAGTACGCAGCTTTCGTGACCAGTCCCAATTCATGAATGTTAAAAATTATCATTTAAATTCATGCTCAGCATTTGTTTATGTTACGTTTAAATACAGTTAAAACTTTATTTCACTTTTTGGTTAGCTTTCTAAATGATCTTGATTAATTTCTTTCATAAAGAATTTGTAAAAGCCAGTAGTGATTAATCTTTTCAAAAGGCAAGCTTATCTCTGCTACCAAACTTCCATTATTCTGAAGAAGCTGCCAAGCACCTTTGGGTTTTGTGTGGTATTTCCTTTCAGTAAGGAGTGTAATTTTTGCTAAATTAACATTTCTGAAATTTTAGAAAGGAAGAGCCTGGCTGCAGACACGTATTTTTCAGATACTAAATGTTTTTTTTCCATGAAATTATCTTTTGATGGTTTACAGCCGAAAGGTAGGCAGAATAAATTGCTGTTGCCTTTCCAGCAGAACACTGGTGGCAGAGTAATCCCTAAGGGGAATGCTCTGAAGAGGACAGTCCTGAGGCAGCTGCAGGTCCTGTGCTGGGAACTGCCAGGCAAGTAGTAGCTTCTGGAAGTAATCAGTAAGGCTGATTTTTCGATTTAAGAGATGTGTTTGTGATCCCAGTGTTGCCGGAGCGAAGAAGTTTTATCCACCTAAAATAGGAAGGGTGCAGAGCTATGGTTGAAGTTCATCACCTTTTGTCATTTGACATTCCTGTATGGATATCCCTGTTCTGTTGAACCTTATTGGACAGTTTTACAGATCAGTTCCCTCCTGGATTAACAGACTTCAGCTAGTGTTACTATTACGTTGTCTGAGAAGAAATGCTAAGGTCAGTGCAGGTGGGTACAAAGATTTGGAGTGCAGATTCTACTGCTGACATGTAAATGCAGTGATGAGAGAAGGTAGTTGCATGTCATGACTGAGTAGGGATTGATTTTTTTCATCTCCTGTTTCTTCTTCCTTAAAAACAACAACAAACTTACTACTGCCAAAAGAAGTAAATAAATTCTAAAGACAAGGCAGAGATGTGCATAAAGGCACAGTTTATGGAGTTACTCTGACTCATGTTATCTAGCAGATGTAACTGTTTGTCGTGGTTTAAGCTGTAAATCAGCCACGCAGTTTGTTAACCCACCTCCCCCTCCTAAAAGAGCTGCTGCGGTTTA
>JANRGW010011965.1:0-101662 GCA_024733675.1 Psilopsiagon aymara
GGTTGGACACAGGGGCTTGGAGCAACTGCTCCAGTGGAAGGTGTCCCTGCCTGTGGCAGGGGTTGGAACTGGATGAGTTTTAAGGTCCCTTCTAACACAAACCATTCTATGATTCCATAACAACATCAGATTTCTTTAAGGCATCCTCACAGAGACAGATATTTGAGAGTGACCTAAATGTCAGGAAAATGTGTACCCTGGAGATCTGTTCAAGGAGATGTATTCATTTACCCTTATATGATCAACAACAGCAGGGTCTGACCCTGAAGCTAATGTTCAAGCTGTTTCCTTCAACATCAACTAATATGCAGAGTACTCAGCGTAGGTGTAAATGCATCAGTTGGCAACAGTACACCATGGATTTTGTAACCAAAAGGGAAACTCTTCTTACCTAGCAAGAATGCATGAGGGAATTTGAGATAAACCAAAATGTCTTCCCATTTTGTCCATCACACAGACCAGTTTTTCCATTTTTCATTCAATTATGGCACGTGTCATGCAGCCCAAGAAGTTAAATGGACTCCAAACAATAAATAAAAGGCAAAGGGCCATGGTTCCACTGAAGTCCTCAAAGCCAAGAGTTCTTTACTCTGTTCAAGCTGTGGCCTGATGCATACGCCAAACACAGAAAGCAACTCACAAATAACGCTCTGCACTAAAGGAATCAATACCACCTTCTGTCAGGTGTGAAAGCGACAACGAAAAGTAATGTACATGAGGAAAGACGAAAGTGCTAACTTTAAAGATCAAGTGATGGACTCTGAACTAGCTATTGCCACTACAGAGATATTGGAGTTATAACAGATAGCACTGTGAGCATGCCCACTCGGTGCTCAGTAGTTGTCAAAAAGGCATGTAGAATGTTAGGAATTATTAGGAAAGAAATAGAGAACAAAAGCGAAAACCATCGTTATGCCTGCATCTTGATTACTATGTTCAGTTCAGTTCCCCTCATCTCGGAAAGAATGTAAGCTGCGCTAGAAGAGACGCAAAGAAACATGACAGAGATGATCAAAGGTTTGACACAACTTTCAAGCAAGGAACAACAAATGTATGACGATTCCTCAGTCTGAAAGAAGAGGTAATGGAGCTGGAGAATAAGAGGGGGGACAAAATCATGAAGGGCATTGAGAGAACAGAAAACAATTGCACATTTTTGTTTACTAGCACAGGAACTAGTAGGCATCAAACATAGCCTCCAGAATGCACCTTCAAAACAAAGAATGCATAGCTCAGCTGCAGCAGTTGTTACCAAACCTGTGGAATGCTAAATCCCCACAACGTAATGACTGATCAGGAAAAAATCATGGAGGGGAAAAGAAATTAATCAGTCAATGAACAAGTCCATCAAAGGCCCTTAAACGTCAAATCAGCACATCAGGGTTATTTTATCAGCGCCTCAAACCACTGGAGGCTGGAAGAGTTTACCAGCAAAGACGACTAAGTTTCTTGTATACTCATCTAGCATAAGATACTGCGCCACATGGACCAGCACAGCCATTTTAGCCCTCTGTTCAAAATCTTTCAAATAGAGGCCATGAGAGGGAAGCAGGGATTTCCCTCAGACCCAGGGATTCCTGAGATTGGAGAGTGCTTAACTGCATGCTTAATTTTAAGCTCATGATTAAATCTGATTACATTTAACAGAACTAAGACATAGGCAGAAATCCTTTCTTAAACTGGGGCTTTCTGGGCTTGGAGCTCTTGTTATTACTATTCATACCAATGCCTTTGCACAATTGTCTTCACCTTCTGCTACCGTTTTCCCAGATTAAGAAAAGCAAAGTGTGCATAGTGCTCCACCATTCATTAAGGGCAGACTGAGTATCCACTTCCGTCATTTAACTACATCAAAACTCTATTGCCAAAGATGATTTTTGCTACTTCAGGTGAGTTTGCCAACCAAAGATTCTCATCACCTTACTGGGAACAATACACATTTATTCACAGGTCTCAAAATTAGCTAAGAATGTGTATATTTTAATTTTGCTGTCCCACTATAATTGAGCAACAGCAAACCCCTCAAGGGATCTTCTTTAAGAAATAAATGATTTATATCTAAGTATCAGTGAATTTCAGGTGTGCTTTTATTGTAAAAGTTCACTGATTATGTTCCAGTCAGAAGATACGGAGCAAGAAAAAAACAAAGACCTAAGGGGATTTGTGTGTTCAGTGATGCCAATGACTAAGACTCCGGTCATGTTTTCTAGATCTAATAATATATCCTATAGCCTTTTGGGCTAATCAAATGAAAGAAGAGGAATTATGTTCCAGTGTGCTTTAAGAAGAGGGCTCAGAAGATTCCCAAAGTAATTTCATTTGACATTCAAAGCTATTTGATTGCAGTTTCTGAACATTTCTACCACATTTGCATTCAGCATGTGGTAATCTGAATTTCATGATGTTTCGAGGCTGACTAACACATGAGATTGGCCTTTCCCTTCCTTTTTCCTTGTTCTGCAGTACTGATTGCTTTCATATCACTATGGCAAAAACATTGTGAGTGCATTCAAAATTGCTAACATTAGAAAAATCCCAGAGTCACTGGCACATTGGGAACTATTATGGAGTATTTGGGGATCTGAAATTTAAGGGGAAGAAATGGAAGCCTTATTGTATACTAATGGGAAGCAATTTTCTGCTACTGCAGCTTTTGCTAGGACAGTGCAAAAGCTGCTGCTAATATATTTTCAGAGGACAAAATGCTGATGTAAATACATTTGTGAGATTGTATTATTCTGAATGATTTTATCTTTCCTAACATGATACGGCACGGCTGACATAAAGGCAACCTTAATCCTCTTTATACTCATCTTCCTCCCGCTCCTCCACCTCACTTTTCAATCACCTTATGTGTTCTGTACGCAAGTTACATTCTGCTTTATTATTTGGCTGCAGAGAAAACCAGTGTCTTCAGCTAGTTCTGGGGGCCAAAGGCCTGGACAGGGCAGATACTCAAAAGTACTGAACCTACCACCACAGAGCATCTCAAGCTCCCAGTTGTCACACCAGGACAGGGACTTTCAAGCTCCCTCTGAAAAAGCAGCATGTTCGGTTAAGTGGATGCTCCAGTTCACACGCCAGCTATTTTTGCACTTGGGATTTCTAGCATGCCTTTGTATTTTATTGCCTAAAAGTCTTCAAGGCAATAAAAGCTGTTTTGCTCAAAATCTATACAGATATTCAATGATAAATGCCCTCATCTTCTCACAGCTGCTGCTGCTCCTTATTGTAATGGGAACTAAACAAGGACCTCCGCAAGTGTGGGGCACAAAGCTGCATTTGTCCTTGCTGTGTAACACAAACGAGAACCATCAGAGCAGAGCCACAAAACTTGAGAAAGAAGTCCTCATTCTGCTAGTGAGGAGGAAGGTGAGGCCCAAAACCCCAGTAATAAACACTGGATCTGCCTATTTACTGGTACAGGCTTTGCAACGGTGGGTGCTGAGGGCTGCTTTCTGATGGGCAAAAGAGAGCTAGGAAAGGTCTGCTCTACACCTTTTTAATAGCCTGACCCTCAGAAAAGAGAGGGACAGACCTCTGAATTGGTGACAGAGGAGGTCAGAAAACCACACAGACTTCGGCTCTGAAGCTTTGGGAAGGGTAGGCTGGTCTTTCTCACACTGCAGAACCACCAGCTCAAAGGTGCCTTGACAAGCAAACAAACAAAACAGCTTTCAGGAAATGGAGTAAGTCACTGCCTTTATTTCCATTGCTGTACCTAACTGCTGTCCTGAACCAAAAGCAATTAAAACAGGGACCATACTGAGACAGCTGCATTTGTGGTGATATGCATGCAGAGAGCTCAGCCCTGCTTCCAGAAGCTGATCCATTTTTTAACACCTTGTTATAATTAGAACCTCATGATTTACAATGAATTATTTATTTGATTAATTTCACCCTTTTTTCTTTCCTATCAATGAATTGTCCGTAGACAGCATGTTGAATTCCTGAATTCATTTTTAATTTAAATAGTAGCTTTGATTATTAACTCCGGGTCTGTCAGTTATTCATCACTTGCCAATGTTCACAACTCAAACTTTGTCCAGCAGCAACGCTGTTTTATGAGGATTAAAAGACACACGGACCCTTTCCTCCTCCCTCTTTGGAACCATATGCATAGTATAGTACTACGTACAGTCTGCAAATTTCACTATTACATATACAGGCTTACACCATCTTACAGTTAAAATCTGAATTGAAAACAAAGCAAAAAAAAGCCTCCTGGTGCTAAGCTTTCCAATTCAAACCCTACTGTGATTTTGAAATAAAAAATCAGGAAAAAAGATACCTCCAGATATTTAGAAAATAAATTCCAGGGAGTTGAGACAAAATATCATAACATGTTAGAGAATGGTTTGGAGAAGTCCAGTGCTAGATCCTGCTATACCATCGTTCAAACCAGCTGTTTTCCATGATTTATGTCCCCAGAATGCATCACCCAATCCCATCCTTTTGTTGGCACAATAGAAAATCTCTAATGTGCTTCTGGAAACATGGACAAAAGTAGTTATAAGCGCAGAAATTCATCTTAGTCATAGAGGATGTATGATGCTATAATATACGTCATCTCATGGTAAAATTCTTCCTCTGTCTCATCTGATGCAACCTAAAACACTGCTCTACAGAAATCTGCAGTCCTAAGAATGTTTATCTCAAAATAAGGATGCATTTGTAGTTTGGATATTGTATTTGGTGACAGTTTCCTGGTCTGCAGCAGCTCATTACTTGGAAATACAAATTACCATGGTGCAGTACAGCACAGTCAACGATGTGCAGGCCTCCACGCCTTCCTCTCCACACGCAGCACTTAGTTATGTAGCTACAACACTCACGTTTCTATGGCTGTTAGTACAAAATTCTGTCTTACCAGGTGAAGATGTTTTTAAGCCTCAGGCTATATTTAATCTTCTGGATGGTTTCAAGTCTTGAAGAAAGGATGCTCAGTTAATTTCCCATTTTAGTCAGCAGGAGAGAAGGCAGACGGTATAATAGGCACACACTCGATTGCACATAGGATGACTTGTAAACTTGTCTGTAAATTCTACCACAAATCATTAACAAGCACCTGCAACGTTCTGACTGAGGAAAAAACTACTTACATAACAGTTCATAACGATAAATGCTGAGTATTCCTATAGATGTATTTTTAGCTGGTTCCTATGGAAACATGACTTATGCGATCACACTCTCTATATGTTCCTCAACAACTTTTGACCCCATTGGCTAATTTCAGCATCCTCTGACACAGCAGTGGAGCTCAGGATGAGGGAAGCCCTCCAGTCTGTGCAAGGCAGTTGCGTATCCAAGTAGTTGCCCTCACCAGAGAAACGCTGTTGGATGAGCTCCGCCTGCAGTAGCCATCTGTATTAGTCTACTAACAGAATAAGATGAGGACAGAAGATGTTGTCAAAGTGCCCCATCTCTGGAAGTGTTTAAGGCCAGGTTAGATAGAGCTTTGAGTAACCTGGTCCAGCAGAAGGTGCAGAGCCTTTCCCTGCACAGCCCTCATCTTTCCAATCTCATGAGGTTAAGCAGCCTAAGAAGTAGCTCAAACAGTCACATTTAGGAGAACATGCAGCTTGAGCAAAGTTTCCTCCTTCTGAGGAAGAAACAAGGAGTCCCTCACAGCAACCCCTTCCACCTCCTGGCAGGGCGTCAGAGCCAGAAAGGTGGCAAACTCAAAGCCTGGTCCATGTACCAAGCCAGACCCAACCTCCTCCTCCAAGGTGGCCACTATTTAACTCTCCAGGCCTTTAATCACTTTCCAAACAAAACTCAGTTCCAGGACACCAGGTCCTCAGAGGCTTTCGTGCACCAAATGAAACTGTTCACCACATAGTGCTGGTTTTACCTCTCACCCTTCTTATCCCCACTGTGGCTGTGACCACCAGTCACCACTCTCCCTTTTGCCTCGTGGAAGGACACACCATCAGCACCAGCCTCACTGTTAAGGATCCTATGCACTGCTATATATCCCATATCAACTATGAAGGGAATACACACACCCAATAGAAGTCTTCTGGGTCAGCATCCAGGCTTGCTTCTTGACTACAAAGAGCATGATCACTGTTCTGAATGGCACCCAGATGAAATTCCTGCAGCAACCTGAGGAAGGCTGTTAGTAACACCCACTTCAGTTACCACTCTGCTATGCACAATCCTTTTTAACCCTGCAAGGGTTTGAAACCACCTGTAAGTAACACAAAAACTAGGAACCCATGGAACTTCCTGCCAACTGGAAGTGACTCTCGGCTTTTATAATACATGTGTTATTATTCCAGCGCATGTTATTCCAGTGATGCTCAGCAAAATCAAGTGTTGGTTTTTGGTTTTCTTTTTTACGTTGTCACACTAATAAGAGAGACATTAAGATTCGATGCACAAGGACAGGAGCAGGAACAACGCACTGCATTGAATTTTAAAGGGCCAAGATTAGTACCTAAGCTCTTCTGGACACTCTAGGGGTTGATATCTTGCTCCTTGAGTGTGTATACACATCTGTCTTCTGTGTGGCTCTTACACCTGCAGCTGATAATCATAAGCAGTTTCAAATGAGATGAGAAAATGAAAATTACCTTCAAAAGGGAGGAAAATGCATTTGACATCCCTCTCATCGCAGCACTTGTGAGCCTCGCTATAATTACCCCTGTGAGCTCGCGGGCAGATGGCGAAAGCGGCAGCACCTTGGAGTCAGTCAGCAGGACGCTGCAGAAATGCTCTTACTAACATTTTGCCCAAGATGTTTCAACACACAAATCTAAAAACTGGCAACCCAAGACAGAGCTGCTGCGGTTATTAGTGAGCCTTAAATAACGAGCACGTTACATCCCCGCTGTACCCTGCCTGGCTCGATGTGCTCAGCCCCAATTAACATTATTACAGACAGCGGGAGAGACAGAAAAGTTAGCATTAAGAGTTGAGATTGAAAATGGACGGATTCTGCTCCAAGGAGGAGAAATATTGATCAAGGCAACAATTTCAAGACTTGAGGGGCTGGGGCAGCAGCGACCTGGAGGTTTCCAGTTGCTGGAGTCTTAGGTGAGCTTTTCACGTGGCAAAAAAGGGGCAGGGGAAGGGGAAAGGAGAGCTTTGGGAAAGATAAGGCTTTAAAAAAGGAGAAGTAATAGACTAAATATCCAGCTGCCTTAAGGCAGAGGAGTTATCTCTGTTCATTCTTTTTAATCCACTTGGCTCCCTGGCTGGGGGATTTGGGAGTATCTCTTTGTACAGGAAATCTCCTCCAGTGGAATAATTTGAGAGGTTGTAAAGGAAAGGGTGCTTATAATGTCTGAACAGCCTTATGAAACTAATACCAGAGTCCTGCTGCAATGACAGAAGCAGGCTGAAGAGGGTTAGCTCTGTTCTCTCGTTCCCATTTCAAAAGAATCTGCATTCAAGATGGTGGGGTTTTGTTTTGTTTGCTACATGGGATGTGCTTTTACAGATCCAAGTCCCTCCCTGTATAGCTACAGCTCTGGAAAAGCAAAGAGTGGCTCCCAGGTGCTGGTGCAGGGCAGCCAGCTCCTGTGCTGCTCACCTAGACTGCCGTGGCAATGAGCACTTTACAGTATTTCCACATCCTATTGCTGTATGTAAGGATGAAGTGATCAGAGCACTTGTCAATAAGCGCAATTAATTCGTCTTCCTCAAATCACTTTAGTCCATGCTATTTGCAACCCAGATTGTTTGTGTAACTGAAAGAAATGGCTAAGAAGATAATGCTGCAAAGGTACAACAGTTCCTGCTTTTTGCTAGCTGTTTGCGTTTGTACACTGTTAGGGTTTACTTTAACCTAAAAAAGGAGGGAATTTTAGTCATCCACTACATAGAAGTAAGCTTAAGGTTAATAGAGGAGGTAGTAGTTTCTAAAGAAAGAGTGTTTCTCCTGTGCCCTTCTCTCATAATGAGTGTGAGAGCAGAATCAGGGTCTCTATCCCTATCAGTGTGATTTAAGGGAAAGGCAGAACATCTGTTGTCTGCAGCAGAGGGGAGCTCAGCTGCAGCAGCAGACAGCAACTGCAGTATACAGCATATAAAGTGCAGATTAAAGTTCAGCTTTTGTTCTTGGACTGAGATGCTTGGAAAATTAGAAATTCCACTTCTTGTATAGCTAGTAAATAAGAGCAAACACAGAGCTTTTGGTGCTGTGAAGGAGTCCACTCTATTGTCTCACCATCTTGACCTCGTGTCTGCGAAGGCTGTGGGGAGTACAGCAGCAATTCCTCTATGATTGACAAGCCATGCCACATGAGCGATAATACTGCATCTTATCACCACTGCCAATACTGGGTTTGATCAATCTTGGCAATGCATTTTGCATGCAAATGTATCTTCTGTTGCAAACATATACTGTAAGTAAAACATACCTGCTTTCATGCCACCTACATCTCAAGGCCATTGCCACTTACATTGTACTGAAGATAAATTAGATGAGGTCCATGCTGTCCCTTATCTCATTAAACTTATCTTAAGGTAAAACTAAGGCATCTTATGTTTTCTTCATGATCGTGAAAGCGTGACACATACTGTGGGGCTAAAAAAAAGGGGGGGGTATTTTATTAATGTTAGCAATAATTAGCACCTTGGAAAAGGCATCTGGGTCTTGGCCTCAAATAGCATGCAATAGCTCATGTGGAAATCACTTCTGCCCCATAGGAGTGGGTTTGAGTCCTCCAACGAGGTAAGAAAGAAAACCAGTGCTCCCGCTACCCAGTGACACACCTTGGCTCTCTTGGCAGCATCACCTGCTTCTGAAGGAAAGCAACAAAGAGGTGTTTTGCAGTGAGCATGGCCCTGTGGGTATGTAAAGAGGCTACACAGACACCAGGATGAGGAACTTTAGAGCTTTGATGCGAGTGTTGAAACCTGCCAGGAATAAGCTGCTCTTTTTTAAGCTGGGTCAGCCTGAGCTACACTGAGGTGTTGAAAAGAACAGAAGGCAGAAAAGTAACAAAACAAAGAGAGTGTATTTGCTGAATATATGTTTTCATAACCTAGATAGTTGTGGATAACAAGTTAGAGCATCCTATTTCTGATGTAAACAACAGCAAATCGGTATATGAGGTATTCAGAGGCTGTGCTTCAGCCAGAGGTCACAGAAGTAACATAGGAAAAGTAATCCAAGGGCAGGGAAAGCATCAGCATCTAACAAGCTTTGCATAATACCGTGACAAGAACTACAGCTCATGAACCACACAGACTGGGAATGCAGAGGGGCAAACAGCGTTCAGCTCAGAGCAAAGGTGTTCAGCATGCACAAAAGCTGCTGATCAACACATGACATCTTCCTCATCACCCAGTGCCCTGCTTCTGTGCTAAGATCCCGTTAACACAGCATAGCAAAAAGCACCCTCTGAGCAGGAGCGAACTCTGAAGGAGGCACCGAATATTGGAGCAATTAATACTGAGAGACAGGTTTTATTTCCTGCTCATCCTTCCCCGCTGTCAAACAGGCAAGGATGAGGGAAAAGACTCTGGAAAGTCATTAGCAAGGGTTTCAAACAGACCACAAAGCAGGAACCAACTTTAACATTTGTACATCATACAGACCTGTATCTACTGTGAATCAGTTCCAGTTATCGACACCCTTCTCACCACAGTCTGATATTCTAGTGTGTCAACTATGGGCAAAGGGCATTTTCCCTGACTCAAACTGCAGGAAGGAAGCCCAGACTCAGGACCTTTCCACTTCCAATGCTGCAAGTGCCTCCACATGCACCCATTTAACACAATCTCCTATTCAGAATGAGTGTAATATTCTTTCACTAGACTTTGCCAAGGAATATTTTAGCGTTAACAGTTATGAAGCACTGTTAATGACAAAAAGTTGCATCCATAGCACTTTATATTTTCAGAGTGCTTTCAGTTAATTTGTTAATAAATGAACTGATCCTTAACAATATAAGTAGGTTGCTATTTAGATAACCATTTTTAAGTGGGTAACCCAAGGAAGGCAGAGGTTAAGGAGCTTGCCTATGATAGAACAGCAGAGGAAATAGCAGAGTCAAGATTAAACCACAGTCAAGTGCTGACTATTAAAAGAATAAAGTATACCAACAAATAAAGTGGAGGTTATTCTTTTTTAGAGGAGCTAAACTTCTATGTGTTATGGTGAAAAATAAAGATGTCGTCAAACCCAATTTAGAGAAGTGAATTAAGGTCATGCTGAATTTAACTTAAATAATGTAGGCAGAAATCCTCACCAAACACCAGAATAAGCCACAAAAGAAATACTGGAAAGTCGGTCAGGGTTGATTTATTCTACTGCTTCTGAAAACAAGATTTATAACATCCACAGACAGTCGTACTCCTTAAGGAGGTAGAGAGACAAGGTAAGCTGGCTTTAGCTTATTTAGAAGCTTTTAGAAAACAAACCCAGAAGCTTTGCAAGTCCCTGTTGAAATAAAACTCGCAGAAATCCATGCAAGTAGGTACATTTCCCAGAACATTATCTTAACCTAAAAGCCAAAGTGATTTCAGGTAGCAGAACAGTTACACAGTTATATGGAGTTTCCTCACATGGAAATAATCTCAGAGCACGTGAAAAGACATATAGAAAAGTTTTGTTGCATCAGTCCAGCAACAAGGTCTTAAAGATTTTCTCATGGAAACTGATTAAGACACTTCTTCCACTCCATTGCTTCCCTGTAAAAGCGAAGCGATTCCTCATTTTCTCTGATAGAAGCGAGGAAAAACACCTCATGTTTCATTAAAACTGAAAAATGCAGGATCCTCAGCCACAGTGATCACCGCATGATCAGAAACTGCACGTTACTGCCTTCCAGGGAACTGTCAAATGTTCATCGCCCCTGCCTAAGGGTGGCTAACCCTGCCTTTGGACGGGGTTCCGAAACCCAACTCATCATCAGATTGTATATTCAAATCTTGAGCAAAGAAGTGTTTTGTGGACTTATAAAAGTACCTCTTTTGAGTTCACCCAGAACTAATGAGGATTACTGCAGATGAGCAGTGCTGGGCTCTGACAATGTAAATTGGGGCAGTTTCTGCTCCGTGTGTCTTCACTCCATGTGACTCCAGCAGACACCATAACTCCTGAGTCTCTGTGTTTTAAGTGCTACAGTTGCTTGGATGCTTTGCATAGAGAAGCAATTAAAAGTGAAAGTTGTCATCTATTTCACCTTGAATTCCTTATGAAAGGAGCATTTTTATTTTAAGCCTAGGTTCAGTAGTTATAAGGAATATTTCCAAGGTCCAATAAACAGGTACTTCATAGACACAGAAGAAAAAAGATAAGAAAAATATGGGGAAAGTACAAAAGAAATGAGTTGGTCTTGGATGTATTTTTTCACAAATGGCAGATTTATAAGATTTCTGGAAAAGCATAAGTAACATAATAGGAGACAACCTTACCTACTGGTTGGTTGCAGCAAGAGGGTTAGTAGCCAGCTAAAGGGTTCAGGTTCCTATTCAGGCTGATTTACCCACTTAATGGGAAACCTCATAATAAAAAGTTAAGATGAAGAACTGCATTTGAAACAAATCCTCTGCAGGAAACCTGGTTCAAAAAGTTACAAAAAGAACATTATATTGGAAGCAATCACTTCCATTTGGGTATCATAAACTAAGCAGAACTTAAAAAGAGGCACTTCAGTGCCTTTCTACCTTTGGATATTCTGTTTTGAAAATCATGATTCTAGGCAGAGGAGAGACATGGTTAGGAAGATAAATCAGCACATACTTTCTTATAATTTTAACTATATAAGTAAAATTGCAGTGGATCTAATGGCTTCTAAAGTAGTTGCTACAAGAGCTTCCCTCTTCTTGGATGGTTTTCATGTTAACAGAAAAAGAAAATTAAAAGAAAGTTCAGTAATTCCGTGAAAAGCAATGGGAGTTTTACCTGTGTAGTGGTAAGATCTGGTACAGGAGCTCAATTTGCTACTCCTTATTTATGAATTCTCCCCAGTCAGTTCCTGCGGTGGGTCATGATGGAGAGGTGCATACCCTGCTTAGCGTATTTCCCATTGCCATCTAAGGGAAAGGGTCGCTGATACACAGGAATTTCAGACTCTAGTTAGACATTCACCTAACAATATGCGTCATTCTTGTTACTATGTAAATATCATCCTTTGCCTGGAGGCAAATTCTTGCCTCTTAATATTGAAATCTTGTCCAGTTTTCATTGATTTCTAAACACCGCTGCATCATTGGAATTGTCTTGAGAATATATTGAGGCACAAAAAAGTCTCACTCTCTCTTTCCCTTCCCTTGTCTAATAAAGGGAATTTTTACTTATTTACCAAAGCAAAATGCTGTTCTTGGTCCAGACAGTGAAGAAATCTCAGTTTAGCTCTTCTGGAAAATACGAAGCAAATTAAAGCAACTTCCTTCGCTGGCCGAAGAAGGTGATGCTAAAGACAGAACTAAAGACAGCCACTGCCATTCTTCACTTTTAGAGACCACAGCCCTAGTGACAGGTCCCTCTAGTGCATGGTGTGCTGGCTGCATGACAGTAAAGTCATTAAACTGGCATATTATGGGACCACCAAAAATTGGTGCTCCTTTGCCCTTAGCTGACCAATGCAGACACACCAAGGATAGGTTGTTGCTTAAATTTACACTTTCCCCCAACTGCTTCTTCAAAGCTACAAGAAATGCCTCTGCCTTCTTGGTATTCACAGCTCAAACCCCCTCTTGAAGTCTGGTGAGTAATACAACTTCCATGGTAACCTTCTTGCAGCAGTACCAACCTGGCAAGTTGGCTCAGTCCCTTGCCTGGGAAAGTTTGCTTTTGAGTCAGGAAGAGCAAGGAATGAACCGAATTCCACAGAAATAATCCAGCTATCCTGACTTGTCCCCAGAAGCTCTGTTCTTGTTCTGATACTGTTATAAACAAATAATGAGACCACCACAAGAAGCCTGCCTTCACAGGCACATCTGAGTAAGACCACCATCAGACCCACTGCATCCTTCACTGCCATCACCAGCGGTTGAAATGAGAGGATATTGCTACAGGCAGGGATACAGCAATCAGCTGCAAAGTCAACTTTAACACAGTCATTTTTCATGAACCATTCTCTCTGCAGACAACGGAAGAAAAGGGAATAAAGGCTTGTTTCCTCCATATCAGCTGAGTTGCCGCTTATATCAAGCTTGAATCATGGTGCAAATCTGCTTTCCTAGCCACATATATCATCCATTGGTCTTTGAACTCCAGTGAGCCAGTTTCTAAAGCAGAGCCCAAGTTTGCAGGGGAGATGCAATGTTTAAATCTGATTTCCAGTGTGGAAGTACAGTGAAGATCCAAAGGGTTTTTACTCCAGAAAGCTTTTTACTCAATACCAGGTATAGCAAATAGAAACCTGCCCTGCAGACTTTTGGAAAGTTTGGAAGGAAAAACGAAGTGTGGAAAGCAGTAAACTGTCTGGAGAATACTGAAACTGGGCCAGAAGAAAAGGTCCGGGCCATTTACACATCTCTCTTGCTGTCCATGGATTGCTGCTTGAAGTAGAACAGGAAACACCAGGAGGATGCACACTGTTTGCTGATAACTCCGTGCTTGTTCCCTCCCTGCCCCAGAAGATAACAGTGCAATCAATCACACCTGAGGAGTGTGTGGCAAAAGAACTACTCTAAGCTGTAACTGCTTTGGGCAAGGCCATATCACCTGTCTCAGCAACCCTGGGCCACACTCTTCTAAATACAGAAAGGCTGAAGAGAGCTTTGTCACCCCTTAATGAAAATATCCCTGGCGAGCCCAAGTCCCAGGCCAATGGACTGAAAGGAAAACGCCAGGAGCTCTTCTCCCTTCACCAAAGAGGCACTGACAAGGAGAAGGAGGTTAAGACATTCATAGCCCAGCCGTTAGCACCAAGAGGACCACTCGGGCTTCCCTTGGAGCAGACAGTGAGGTTTTCCTTGCGAAGGTGCAGTGCTGCAAAGCCAGCCCGAGCTACTAGTGAATGCCAGGCTGCTTTCCCTTGTGTTTTCAAGCCTCACTCAAGAGATAATCAGAACTGGTAAATGCTCTCCGAGTCATGGTGCCAGCAGAACAGCAATGGAGCCTTTACTTTGATGTTTCAGCAGCATCCAACTCTGCCTTAAGTCAATTTATAAGCCAGTTTTCCATGTAGCACCTGAGGAATTTCTGAAGTGCATTTACATATGATTATTGGCTTTTACTTCAGGCAAGAGAAACAAATGGAAAGTGCAAGTCATTGCAGTGACTCAGAGGTACAGGGAGTAGAATTTGAGCCTCACCACTGAAAGAGCCAAGAATGACTACACGAACTAATATTATAAACTGTGGGAAACATGAAACCTTCCTCCCAAAATGATTTACTAAACACTAGGTACCAGTAAAGAAGAATATTTATTTTGACCTTCTCCCCAGTTTGTTTTAATTATTGTTTTTAAAGAAAATTATTGGCAAACCCAGCTCTGATGCACAGATTACTGCAAAAATAAAGAGATCAGCTTTCAACAATGAGACTCAACGGCTCACCCGGATGTGAGAAAATAATGCCTGGTTTTCTATTGCTTCTGGCTAAACTGCCTTGGCAAAACACAGAAAACAAGGAAGGCTTCTTGGGTTTCTCTTTTTCACAGCCTTTTGGCATTTGGTGGTTATATTTGCTTTGGTTAAACACCAGGAAAAATTCGCGTTGGTCAAGCAGGAATATAAAATCATTTAGCTGCTCTATTTCTTACCAGCTTCTATACTCCTTCTGCATCAGAGACCTCAGAGCTGCAGGGTAGCTGGAAAAAGGAACAAAACACTGGACAAAAGCATCTGGGTGGGAAGAGGAAGGTAGCATAACCCAGAGACACAAATACAGAGAGAGAAAAGCATGTCAGCTTTCAAAAGAGACATTAAACAGGGCCCCAAAAGTCTGGAAAGGAATAGCTTATTCCTTAGTATAAGAATCAGAATGATTCACCAATCTACCCTCACATAGCATTATGACACTTTTATCTCAGGTGCAGGGAAAAGAGGAATCTATTTTAAATATGCCAAATCATTCACAGAGATATTAAGTTAGTCCATCTAAAAGTGGGACATAGATCTCTGGGACGTCTCTCACTATGAGATTTAGAGAAAGCATTTCATATTTTCACAGGCCATTTAAAAGCAAACATTTTATAGCTGACCCGGATGATTTATCTATTTGAACAAAGCGGTTATTAAATCTCCCCATTCTAAATATACTTTTGGCCAAACTGCCACATCAAAAGGAGTTATCTCAGCCTTCCCCACTCAGGGCAGTATCACAGGTATCCCGCTGACTCCAGGCTCCCTGAGCACTTTGCTCCATGTCCTCTGTCTCATCTATAGCGGGCTCCCTGTGACAGCACCCCCGCAGATCTAAAACAAGGAAATCCCTTCCCCTTTATGCTTTCCCCACTCTTCCTCCCAGTGCCTACAGGAATTTATGCAAGCATTCCCTACTGCTGAATTCCCACTTTTCCCCTGCATTCCAAACACCTGATGAGAAGCACAGAAGCATCTAGCAATTATGACAGAAGTTACAATCCCGCACATCGTTTTTAGCTGTTATAACAGGCCACCAGAAGGCATTATGCAACTGACCCAATTGGAGCCATTTGAAATAATGGAGTTTAACAAAATATGTCATTTGTAATCTGCTGGAGACTGATCCTGTCCCTACGGAGAATCAAGAGCCATATTAGTGGCAGCAGAACCAGACCCTATACGTCAGCATTACCCATCCATATTCTAAAGAAGTTGCACAAGGAAATGCATTAGTTTCTAATCTTGGTTCTTCGGTGCCTAAATATGCCTCATCACCATAGCAACAGATGGTTTCACAATCTTTAATGCCTTTATTTTCACAAGTCCTCAGAGAAAGAGAGGAGGACAGATGTCCCCATTTTACAATTGAGTAAACTGTGATGCAGAACCAAAGTGACTGCCCCAAATCCTGCATGAAATCTATAGACAGCAGCATGTCAGGGCACAAGGTCTCTCAAGCACCCTGCCAGTGCCCAAATCTCCTACCCCATACATCCTTCTGAGGGTGCTATGGCCATGGTTAGGTGAACACACTCTCTGAAAACTAGGCTTTTACATATAGAGGTTCAGGCCTCCTGAAAGCCTGGACTATCCCTCCAGAAAGTCCAAAGGGAACTGGAAAATGGGTTTGTCCAATTCAGTAAGCCAGAAAGCAATGATGATACTGTGTAAATCCCACCAGTTTACTATGATTTTAAAAGGTTGCAAAAGGAGCTGATTCTGTGCTCCCTTTTCATATGCTTAATCTTGACTTCTACACGCTGCACACAGCATGCGCTTTGGGGAACATAAACATTAAGGCAGTTGGCAAAACTAATACCTGTCCAGTTGTTCTTCCATGTGAGGTAGTTACCTAAAAAAGATAACGTTTATAACCTGGAAACAGCAAAAGTGTGCCCCAAACCTACATATTCGTATGTGTTTTGCTGTCCATCCCTCTGAGAGGGGTGATGAGGGAGGACCTTGTTCTCTTTGGCTGACAGCAGCAGGTTATCTTGTTGGCATATATACATGGCAGATTTGTGGTATGCAGAAAGCCATGTCTACTCTTTCTATATAATCTAACCCTGCGTTGTTTTATAGGTCTCTTCCTTACCAGGCATAAAATTCCAGTTTCCAAATGTGGGATATTCTGACCTGGGCCTGGCCTGCTTTTGGCTGGGATAGAGTTAATGCTCTTCCTAGCAGCTGGTGCAGTGCTGTGGTTTGGCTTTAGACTCAGAATCTAGCTAAAACATTTGTTATTACCAGGTCAGGACTGGTTTCCAATCCATTTTACATTGCTGTACCTCCCCTCAAGGTTCAGGTAGTAGCTTGATTTTTCTTTACTTATGATGGTTCATAGGTAAAACAGCTTCAGTTCATGAGATTTCCATCTCTATTTTATGAGGAAAAAAAAAAACTCTGACCAAATGAAAGGTGAGATTCATTTATCAATATGAGCTTTCGAAGTTACAATTAGCATCAGAGTTATATATAAAACATCTCAACCTTAAAATGCCTCTTCTTATCACAGCAGTCTCCATTTTGTATTTATGAGGCAATTTGAACGAATCCCTTTAGATTGATGCAATGATCACTTTTACTTCATTTTTATACTTCTGGTATGTGGTGTTTCTCTTCCCTTTATACTGGCTTTTTTCAGGAAATTGCCTTGGTCATTCCTGAGGAAAAACTGCTTAAAGAAAGGCAGATGGGAGCAATGGGAGCACCTACGCAGTGAAATATGGAAACTGTCTCTACATGGCATAAGTGTCCCCCTGGGTACAAGTGAAGAGTATACTTTTTAAAAGGCATGTTTTACTTTGGAAACAGGAGAAATTACTTTTAATTGTGGTTCTCAGCATGAAAAACTTACAAAAAGCTTGCTTTTCTCTTCCTCAAAGTCAGACCTGTATATTAAAACCAGAAACACTCCAGTAGAAACTAAAAAGCAGGCCAGAGCTGTCCTGGGAATATACAGCAGAGCTGCTAAGCATGACTGCTCAGATGATATGTTAAATATGAAGTTGCCTTAGGTTCATCTTGGCTGTCTTAACTCTGATGAGATTAGAGTTGCAGAATCAAATTCAAATACAATCCCCTGTTTCACTACAATAAATCTCAGTGCTTCTTTAAACTACCAAAACATGTCAATGCTTCACTGTATCAGCTGGTTTTGAATGCATGCACTTTTTTCCCTTAGTTATGCAGAAAAAGTTAGAATCCAGGACAGATGCCTTAAAACACCGATGAATTACAGAGCCACACCAGCAGAGAGATCTGATGGAATGCAGAGCACTCAGCTCAGGCAATGGGACTGACCTCTTAAACCCAACACACTGTAGGACCCCATGAGCCACATTCAGTCTGGCAACCACTGGAAAAGTGTCAAGACAGCACTGAGATGATCATATTACTTTATTTTGGAGGGTGCCTCGTTGCCTTCTTTTAGAGGCAAAGCCAACTGCTGGGGGATGCCTGAGGTAACCGCTGGTAGTGGGACAGCATTGCTGGAGCATCACTAGTACATTTGACCTAGCAGAAGGCAGGACACAGATATTCCTCAAGGACATAAGGCAGGGGAAGGACTTGTGCTCAAACCAATTGTCCAAATGGACAAAATAGATTTGCAATGGTAAAAACAGACATGGGAAACCAAAGGAGTTAAATAAGCGGTTTGGTGACTGCAGGTATGCATTCAACAGCCTTTGCCTGCAGGGGGAGAAAACTTGGGTTCCACATGTGTCAGTGAGTTTACCAAAACTTCCCTAACAATACAAGGATACTTATTTTCCTAACTATTGGCAAGGCTTAGCTCTCACAGGAGTTGAAGTACAGAGCAGAGCATGGCTGGAAAGGCACATTTCCAACCTTTGTCCATCCCACACAGAAGAATAAACTTCCCTTAAACAGCTACTTGCACTTCCTTTACACAGTCAGGATATTGCAGACAGTACAACTAAATTAACAATTGGCTTTATCAAATCCTTTTTTCTTCTGTATTCTACCTGTCCAGAGATATGTCCAAGACTGAGCTAGAACTTAATGGACATGGATTGAAACACTGCCTAGTGAGAAGCAACCACTAGTCCTCATTATCCTTAATTTAAAGAGGCATTGGGAAACGATAAAAATAAAATACTTATTTGAAAGACCTTGGAATCAGCTCCCTTCCCATATTTAGCACTAATTAAGGGAAATACCATTGAAATGTGGGGTTCAACCCTCTGACATTTTGTTCAACAGAAAACTGTAAAGCAGAACGCCTGCTGCACTGTTAAAACCTCGTGTCAAACACATTAGAGATTTGCAGATGCATAAAGCAACAGACAAAGGAAAACAAAAATGAAACAATACAATTTGAAGCCCTGGGAACCGATCTAGTTCATGAAAATAGCACTTGGTATTCTCAGTGAAGAGAAACAATAGCTGTAAATAGCAATACTGTCTCAAGAGGTTGCCCTCAATTATACGATGCAGCTATTGCAGAGGTATTTTGTGAAGGAAGAGGCAATAGATTCACAATAACACATAAGAGGAGGAGATATAGAGCATGAATCTGCCCTCTTAGTTACAAGGGACTGGGCTAACAAAACCTGGGCTGGTTGAGACCATGAATATCCAAGACAAATGTGTTACTCATTTTCTGAGACAAAATGCTGTGGGGAGAGGAAGTCACACACGGCAGAAGGAATGACAGAGAGCATCTCAAAGGTTAAGCAGACACTATGAGCAGAACTGCCTATTAATTTAGTATATTAGCTTTGGTTAGTAGGTGTTGATGAACAGTGCATTGCCAGACTCCTTAACCCATCTCCTCACCAGAGATCTCTATTAAGCACGTTACGAAAGACCCAATGTGTATGGCAATATAGGCAAAGAGGACAGCCTGGGACATATTCAGAGTTAACACCATGAAAAAGCCTGTGCAGGCAGAGGCTCAAATTCTGTCCTCACTGGTATGAAATCAGAGTCTATGTTGGATTTTGTGGTTTGAATTCAGGTTCATACAGGCAAAAACTAGGAAAAATGCGGTCCAGTTATTCATCTTATTCCTCACATCAAAAGGCAAACTCAGCAACTTCTGACCAAAGAAAAACACAGGTTCTTTTAGCTAACATTCCCCTCACTCTAGCACACATATGCACACAGCATATGCCTCCCGCTCCCTCCATCATTAATATAGTCACACTTTGCATACACTTAAGCAGGTGATAACAACTGCATGCTGGTCAGACCTTGACTGCAGGTTACCGATGGGTCTTGGCTGCAAAGCTAAGCCACAACACACATCCCTACTTCCAGCAGATGGACAGAACTATCCCCAGTGTTTCAAAGCCTGGGACAGGTAAAACATAGGGCATTTACAAATGGGCTTTATTGGTGGCTCCGCTCTGGTTATCAGAAGGCTCCTTCTCTTATATTCTTTTCTCATGAAGTAAGCATGCTTGGCCACCAGAGAGTTTAAGAATTCTGCAAACATCTACAAAGATTGCAAGCATAGCTAAGATATATATATAAGGTAGATATAAGCATATATAGAGAGGAGAAACTTCATTACTAGTTTAGTGGTTGGGATGAAGTAAGTTATAAAATATCCCTAACAATGTAACCCGCTTTCTCAGTATTCTGTAGGCACTGCCATAACTGACTTTAGAGATGAGCTGAAAGATTCTCATGACTGAGCATACTTACAGTAAAATTAATACATATATTTCAGCCTTACTGCAGCTGCTGCTTAGCAATCAGGGAGGTAAAAATCCCTCCTTCTGTAGCTCCAGAGTGACTCCATGTGCTGAACTCCCTTCAGTCCCAGCTCATAGAGCACAGTGTTTGCTGTTTGTCAGTAAACAGGTCAGAGTTCAAAGACAGACAAGACAAACTAGATGAAGTGACTCAGCTATAAAGGAGAATTAAAAGAGCCAAGTGTCTAAAACCTGTTCAAGCCATGAGGAAAGGCGGATATCAATAGCCAGGAAATGCCCAAAAGATGACAAAAAAATACACAGGGGGGAAATATTTCATGTGCTCTAGGGGATGACTGGAATGAACAGCATGCAAACTGTGGCTCCCGCGACAGGTTTTGGAAGCAGCCCAGTTTCACCAGCCTTGATCAGCTATCAGTCACTGTCCTCTGGTTAACCAGAATATCTCATGAGCGAAGATGCATTTTTAGCAGTGTTGTGCAGAATTAATTGTAGGTGCAATCAATCAAACAGTGATGTATAAAACTTTTCTCCTCTGGCAAGAACCTTCCTGTGAACCCAAGCAGCTTCAGAGTGAGCCTCCCTTTACTGAAGGATCATCTCCAGCCCAGTACAGGATGACTGTCCATACACTGCTGCAGCACTGCTCTTGGAAACAGCAGGGTTCATATATCAAGTATTTCCTGATAGCAATTCCTATTAGGTAGTTGAACAGCCTCCTGAGGAAAAGATAAGGCAGCCTTATTACTGAGCACATACAGTAAAGTAGAGCACCATACTACAAACTGTACTCCAGAGCATAAAACCTGTAGTGGCTTGTTCATAAGCTGGATAAGGCTTTTCCACCTTAAACATCTGCAGGTGATGCACAAGCCCTTAGAAAAGCTGCAGTGATTCATATTCCCCCAAAAGAGCCCCCACAATATTAGTTCATGTTTGGAAAAACAATTTCTCCTAAAGCACAAAGAGAGGTCTACCTGAGGCCACTGTTGGCACTGCTCTTACAGACTAAGTTCTAGGCAGCTCTGATGTTTTTGTTTTAGAGTAAAAGATGGACAAACTTACAGAATGCTTCACTTTCATTAACTAATACCTGCCAGATTTTTCATTGCTTCATTCACACTTTCGCTCTTCTTCTATTCCTCTGCAAATAGTGGACTCAAAGAAATATTGCTGCATTACCTAAATGCCCAGTCCCATTTACAGCAGTTATTTCTCTCAGGAATTGCTGAGTTTGGAATAATAAGATCTCGGTGAGTTTTCTGCAAGCAACCAGAGGACAAGTTGTTTGGCTAAAGCAATATCGGAAGATATTTCCTTACATTTGTCAGAAACAACTGGAAAGAAAGGTTGATGAAGCACCGCACTGTCAGCTGCAATCAGTCAGCCTCCGACACGAAAGCCTGGAAAAAGGAATTTGCTGATCCAGGACCCAAGAGACTTCCTGACCTTTATTTTTCACAGAAGATCCAGCTGTTCCAGAATTCAGGCTGCCCAACTCATGGAGAAAGTAACAGGCAAAGACTGTTCGAAACTGTGCCCATCCCAATATTCAGAAATAAAGAATGAACAGAGGCCAAGAACCCCATCTGCCTCTCTCAGGAAATGAGCCAAATATTGTCCTCTCCTTTTCTGAACTGACAGTTGGATGAGATCTCATAGTTTTTAGAGGGTGAAGGGATGGTTTAATACAAGTGCACAGAAAGTGCAAGGAAGAGGTTTGAAAAAAAACTACTGTTCAGAAAGATTAAGACTATTTCATTTTCTCCTGTGGAAGAACATAATGAACTTTTCAAGTAACTTCCAAAGCATTTAACTTCAGCTAAAGAGACTATGAAGAATAAAATAATATAAACAAAATACCAGAAACAGATTGGGGTTTTAAACCAGGGCTATGCCATCAATCTCCATTTACCATAGACTGGATTAGACAAGACCAAAGAATCCAGATCATGGCCAGAAAAGAACTTCTAACTACAAATGTGAAGTAACTGTGGACTTCACCATGTGATCCCCTTCCTTTAATCATTTGCCAAGTTCTGATAAAGAAATAAAACCCAAACCCAGAACATTTAAAGCATGAGAATGGATAAACATGCTAGCTTGACCCCTCTCTTCCCAAATGAATTGGTTGCTCCCAGTGTAGGACATTCCCCATGAACTTACCTGTGTTAGCTGAATTGGCACCTGAATGGCAACAGGTTTTCCTAAAGCCATAAATAAATGAGATTGGAGGGAAAAAAATTGCATTAAATAGAGCCAGAATCAGTGTAACACTCCTTTGATAAGAAACTGGAGTAGCAAAAGATGATTTAGGACAAAGGCTACGCCTGCTTGGTTTTTCCAGATCTGTACAAGACATGACCTGTGATTACCAACAATTTCACATTAGGTTCTCCTGTTCTTCCCCATAGCCTTTTTTTGGATTTATTTTTAAGCTCTGCCCATTCACTTATAATAATAATGAATAATTTATTAAAAAGGAAATCAAAGAAAACATGAATCTTCCTTAATATTGGCATGTCAAATGATGCTTAACAGTTGCCTAGCACCATGGATTTCAATGGAGCATTTCCTCATCCCTGTCAGGGTAAGTTAAAGAAGAAGCAACAACACAATTAAACCTTTGCAGAACCTCCTAAGTGGCTTACTTCATCTAAATGCTACAGTACTTCACTATAATAGAAACAATTACATGTGGATTTAGCTCAATTAAGCATCACCCTAGCAATGCTCTCTCTTTTATTATCCAATCATCCTTGCAAGTGTTCATCAGGATGACTGAAGTTTACCCAGGAAGCCAAGTCAATTTTCTAGCTTTATATTTAAAGTAAGCCAAGTTCAAATAAATAATTTTAAAGCCTGAAATGAACTCTTTGTTCATGTTTGTTACTTCAAGTCTACATGCCTCAATTGCTCATATCCTGGCTAAGGACACCCATTGGCTGCATCACCTGAAAAGTCTTTTCCAACTTAATTCCCAGCCTTAGCCACAAACCTGTATCTATTACGTCGAATATTCGTAAAACACGACCCCATCCCTACCCTGTCACCTTTCTTCTCTCCTAAGAAGCTGCTGTCTATTCAGTTGTGTCCTAGAACCTCTAATCTTTCCATTTGCTTTTCCATGAACGCCCCACGCTTGGTCTACATCTTCCTTGAAGTGAGGTACACAGACTGGGCAGACCCCTCTTGGCAAGCAGTTTGGCAGAATCTGAGCAACAAGTTACCTCACATTTATGCATCCTAGAATCGTCTTTCCTTTCTCTTTCATTTTTGTGCACCTTCCATTTTCCCTGTCACTCCTTTTCTGCAGGACATAACCATCCCAGATTTGCATGGTTGATTACTCCTGTCTACCTGCAGTATCTTGCCTTGTCACTATTGCATAGTCCAGATAGCAGCTTCAACCTGTCATTTAGAATTCATGTTTGCCCTTGAAATATTCTGGAGGTCCCTCATGGATTACTGTCATCCATGTGTTTAACAGCTATGCTCTCTACACTGTCTTCGAGGTGACTGATGAAAATACTCAGCAATACAGTGTCTAAGAACCTCGGTGTGTTGACTGTGGGTAACTTGATGTGACATTTTCAGCAGTGATTTAGTCTTGGATGACGTTTCTCAGGCCAGCTTGATTCAAACATAACAAATTAGTCAGGAAGTCTCCATTCTGAGATCTGTCTTTTGTCACTTCATACAAAGTATGTCTGACACTAATTCAGTGAAGACTGATGGTCTTTTAGTAATTTCTCAACATCATTTGCTGTTCAGATACCTGTTCCCAGGAGCAGAAGAGCCCTCTTGCATCCACTCAGTATAACAGAGACAGTGTTTGGCTCAATGTAAGCCTAATTGAAATATGCTCTTTTTTAAGTTAGTCAGAACAGCATTATGCTGCATTTCAGTGTGTTTTATTACATTACAGTACATTTTCTCTTTGCTCTAAAGCAGTTTCTTGAAAACACATCGTTGCCGCTGGTCTCTCTTTTCCAAAACGCTGTCTGCAGTCTGCCTGCACAAGACAGCAACTGCAAAAGCAGGCAGCTGTAATGAGGCTTTTTCCTTCATTCTCTTAAAACTTTGAGCCATTGGGTCTTTCGAGTCATTTTGCTGTGTTCTCATTACGCAGGTTCACTGTTTCATAACTGTTTTCTTTCCAACATAGAGCCTATGGATTATTGCAGATCATTCCACAGATTGCAGCTGACCTGTCTCTCTTGCAGCAAAAGAATCTACCTACATACACATATGTACGTATTTGTGTGTGCACACACATACTTAACACATACCCAAATAAGAACATACACACGCCCACAACTACAGGTTTTTATGCACATGTATATGGATGCACACACTTACATATTGCACATAGAATCATAGAATAATTAGGGTTGGAAAGGATCTTAAGATCATCACATGCCTATTCTATATTTTCCCTCCAGATCTAGGTGTTTGCGTATAATCTAAATGCTGTTTTGTGACCTGACAGCTCAAAGAGAACGCTTCTGAAAAGTCACTCGCAAGAAGTTATACAATCAAATTACTATTGGAAATCAAGAAGGAGGAAAGGAGTAGGCTTGAAAACACACAAGAAAACAACCCAAGTTATGCATCCATGAAAATAATCAAGTGGGGATTTTTCAGTGACAGCCAGAGCAAAGGCAGCATACATAACACCAGAAAAGGGCTGAGGCTGATCTTTGATACAAACTACCGCTGACATCTACCCCTAAAAGCCAATTTAGCTCCCTGTTCTTTTTCAGACCAGGATTCCTGTGGAAAGCACATTAACTCTGGGCTTTAGTGCTCTCCCTTTAAAACAGAGGGAAATCTCACCACTCAGGATGACCATCACACTGCTGCTGCAGCAGGATGGCCAGACTAGGCATCCAGCATGCATCAGTTGGACCGCTTGGAAAACAGTGACTTAACTTGATGTCTGTCTGTATGTTAATAAAGAAAATAACCTTTCAAGTGACAATAAAAAGAACACAGAAGGGACCCTGTATAATTTGGGCACTTGTCTACAGCATGGGGAAAGAGATTCAGGGCTGTTCTGCCTGGTCACGAGCTAGATGCTCCATCACTCTCTCTTTAGGCATATTCCTCACAGTTGTAAAGAAAATGTCTTTCATTTGGTCCCTCCGTGCTCCTCAAAGAAACCACAAAGCCCTTTCAGTTTTGACAAAAACAAACTGCCAAAATCTGTCAGAGCACTGCATCAACATGTTCCTCCCAGTGCCACATGAAGGGAACACTTACCTCCTCCAGGGGCTTTGGATTAGTCTCAAATAAGAAGGAATAACAAAGGAAGCCATAAATGTGAGATCTAAAAGACTTGGACTCATGGTCTCTGCAAAGACAGGACCCACCTATCAAAAGCAGACGCTTGTATTACCCACAACCAATTTGGGTCAGTGGGAATATTTGTAGGTCTGCATCCATGCAGCAAAGTGATTCAAATACTGCTGTGGCTGTAAGACCTTCAGTAACTTTGATTTCCCTGGCCTTTTCTCAGAAGGTTTCTGCAAGATGCAACTCTCCAGCATATAAACCACGGAATAAAAGCTGCAGGTTCATAGAGGCACCCTCTGAATGTTATCTGTAGAAGGTAGCAAAGGGTACAAGAAATCTTTAAGTGTAAAAACAATGTTCTGGTTAATTAAATAGAAAAAAAAAAGTGCAATCTTGCCATCCTCAATATAACTTTGACATTTAATTTTACTTTGTTTTAATGTAAAATAGGCTTTCCCCACAGGAGACCCAGGATGGCCAATTATAAAGAGGAAAGAAAAATGATTTAACATTTCGTGTTCTCATAAATCACAAAGTTTGCTGGTGGTGTCAAACTCCAATGAATCACCAACTCTTCAGGCTGTGTCATGTGTTCTAGAGCCTCAGACTTACCTCAGATTGGACCATAAACCCATTCATGCATCATTTGTAGGGAAAATTTCCTCATGTAAACCAAATGATTGGAATAATCCCCATGCTGCCACTTGCTGCATTTAAAATTCAAAGCAAACAGAGCCATTAGCTCAGAAGCCTGGTCTCCAGAACATTCTGACCCAAGGCTTACCAAAGCTCTTCCCATCACAGGGCATGGGGGGGACCCTCATCTTCTCTAACCAGCCACCTGCCCCCATGAAACTAATAGGAACTTCTATTTCCATTAAATGACCTTAAAATTAGCCAAGTCACAAGTTAATTGGGAGGGGGAGAAAAAATAGGCCCAGCACCATGGCACAGCTTTTTCACTTAGTTTTCAGTGGGGTTTTAGGGAACCAAATGGAAAATTAGAGGCGCTGTCCTTATCTAACCAACCCACAGAAATACAAGGGGCTGCAGCCTGAGCTAACGTCATACCTTCAATACACCAGGTTTGCTTAAGAAGCCCAAGTTTCATCAAGTCCCTCAATCACAGTCTCAGACTGCAAGTAGTAAACAGCTGAGCCCACACAATGACATTCACTCCTCCATTGCCTCTCCCTACCTTTCAGGTCATAGCCATAGGATATTTTTTCCCATCCCCGTACATCAGCTGGGCTCTCCTGCCAGCTTCTGCTGCTAACAGAGGTTTGCAGGCTTTGAGTGAGGGTATTTTTCAGGTAAAATGACTGCGCAGTCCTTGTTTCCAGAGCTGAACATCTTGGCTTCCTTCCCTGAGCTCCACAGGAAGAATCACTTATTACCAGATGCCTTTACACAGGCAGTCACAAACTCAGTACAGGATGTAATACCGCCAAGCACATCACTGTCTGTAAACCAAGGGTACAAGGTGCCACTCATGCTGGGAGAGTGGGGAGTTGGGGAGGGAACCAACGCAAGGAAATACTAAGATAGCTTCACATAGAAATAGAAATATATCCTGTCAGTCTTCCATGCAATAGAAATGTCTCTAAGTCTCATAAGGGATTACGAATCTCTTTTGGAGAACAATAATGGTCAGAAGAATGACAAAAATCTCTGATATGCCTTGCTCATAGGTCAGGATGCATTGAGAGATGGACAAAACTGCAGCTCTGCTCATGTCAAGACAGCACAGGGTACAGATGACTGATAAACACTGAAGTACTTAATCTGTACTTGATCACTGATATCAAACAGGATCCTTCCTTAAAAAAATACAGCTCATTAAAGCACGATAATTTCCTATTTTATAAGGAGAAAATACTCCCAAGAATAGCATTATTTGTAAACTCTTCAAATAGTAATAATACAGTTCAAGGAAATATGACTTTAACCATCTTCCCCTCTGATAAAACCAGCACAAATCTTATTGCTTACTTTGGTATTAATAAAGAAAAGCTGATAAACATCTCAGCATCATCAGTTAGGTTTCAGACATGCATTCTGTCCAAGATGAACTTCTCAGGGGAAAGCACTGACAGTGTCCGCACCAGGCAGAGTCAGATTTTGATAAATTAAAGGTTTCTCCTTTGTGTATACTCACACTCTTATAAAACACATATGGAAGATAGGGAAAATATTCATAGAATCAAAATTTCCTTTGATGGTGATTCACTGAAAGCAAAATCAAATCTCCTCTCAGACAGGAGACTCTAAATGATGTGATGGATGCCTGGGAGTTACATGGCACTCTGCATCTTCAGAGTACTGTAATTAATGATTCTTGTGCTATGTGGCACAGTTTTCACACCAGGCACTTCTCATGTCCAAATAGACAGGAAATCTAATGGCTCCTTTCCTCAACTGGCATAATATGGTGAAACTCTGCATACCTAAAATAGATGAAGCACAGATTTGCACTGAATGCTGCAATGACAGATAAAACACCTTGATTTCATCAAAATTAAAGTGAAATGCTTTTGATGAAAACTTTAAAATGTAATTGAAGGTTTGGTTTTCTTAATAAGATGAAGCTCCAGATGGAGCCCATACACAAAGTATATATACATACATATATATATATAATGTCTTCCAGGCTAATAGCAAAACTGCATGTAGAAATTTCCTCAAATTGATGCTTCAAACACGTCTTTAAACTATAAGCTTCAACTAAATGGAACAAACCTCCAAAGAATCTTTACATAACAGGGCTTACTTTGTTTTATTTAGTGTGTGTATGTGAACAAATACAAAGCCTGCTATAATGGAAATAATCTCCATTTGATATCAAAGATACTGCAACTTTGCCTCAAATTCAGAAGAGTTCAAAAGAGCCTGCAGGTAGTTATGCACTGGAGACCAAAGACACACAGAGGAAACAGTGATGTAACAGAGGATCGTAGAGTCATAGAATTGTTTTGGTTGGAAAAGACCTTTAAGATCTTCAAGTGCAACTGTTAACCCAGCACGGCCAAGGCCACCACTAAAACATCGCCCTAAGCACCATGTCTATAAGGTCTTTTAAATACCCACAGCCTTAAATGCTCCAATGGACTTCAGTTTCACAGGCATTGCAGATAACAGCCAGCTAGGGTACTAGTAAATAGTTCCCCAAAACAACAAGGCTTTTTCAGTGCAGTGCTTTTGGTGAAGAGCAGAAACACACGGGCATAGAGATGAAATGAAATAAATCTATTGCTCTGTTTCATTTCTGAGAGCCACAGGGGAAAAGGGAAAGTTACCTGAGTGAAGAATGGAACTATCTGCTATGTTTGGCAGAGGAAGCATGATTAAAACGCACTGAAGCTGAAATAACCACTAAACTCCATCAAGAACAACTTACCAACTCATACCACAAGTGTCCCATTTACAATACAGATGAGAGTACACAAAATCCATCTCGTTTCAAGCCACATCTTATAACTTGTAACCATTACCATTAAAGAGATCTCCCAGGTCTCACAAGCTGAGAAGAGGCAGAAGAGCAAATCAGTGCAACTCCAGTAACCAGAAGTGAGTCCTGCCAGCAGTGCTCCAGCACAACCATCATTTCTCTGCTTCCCTACACAGAAACGCTCCCTACATCTACTCACATTTTTTTTCCCAAGAAAATAGCTTTCCATAAGAAGCTAATGGCTAAAAAATGAGCTGATCATGAAACAATGGCAGCTGCAGATAATTCCAGGCAACTTTTTCCTTGCCTTCCAGCACAGCAGCAGCGAGGGTTAGTTGTGTTCCCTGGAATTCTGGCTGAACAGCACAGGGGCTGCTCTGAAGTCACAGAGATAGAGCAACGTCCATGTATAAAAGGTGGTTCTCCAGGGGACTGTGTCAGGCAGGGACCCAGTTCTTCAGGTGATCTCTATCCTCAGGGGATAGAGAGGAAACAAAAGTGCTCCAAAGGATGAAACGTCATCACACGAATGAATAAAAGGAAACCTTAACCAGGAGAGAAGATGTTTCCCTGACTCCAAGAACTGCAATAAGTTTTAGAAATCAAAGTCCACATGGAAAACCATCCAACCACATTGAAAAAAGATTTTTGAAAGTTATTTAATTCTTTAAAATGATTTTGAACTTGAAATATTTCATTTTGATTAAATGCTCAGTTGGGGTGGGTTTTTTCCCCAGAACTCCTCATTTCAGAAGAAGTTTTCACACCTCAGTTCTTTACTTTGATTTCCAATTGAATGCTGTACTTAATGAAGAGTTCCCCACTTATCCTGTTGTGTTTGGCACAACCCTGAAATGCCAACTGAATCGAACCAGCAAAACTGTGGGCAGCACATCAGGAAATGCTTCTCAACAAGGAAGTCTGTTGTGTTTTGAACTGTGCCTCCCAAGGCAAGTAACAAAAGCTCCACCACTTGAATCAGTTGAAACTAAACACTTGAAAACACGCTGCAGGGAGCAATCATGTACCAGACAGACAGACAGACAAGATGATCCCTTGGATTCTTTACATCAATTAGATCATGGGAACAGACAAGCACTGCTGCCAGAAGCAGGGATGCCAACAGGCATACGTGTTTTCCACGATTTCCATTCTATGAGAGAGGAACCCCAGGAGCAGGACCAGGGTTACAGCATTACTCAGTCACGGCAGCGACTGAGGCTCTGCAGATGCCTGGGATAGCTCTGAATCTCCCCACTCACTTGGGATGGGCTAACAGAGAAAGTCTTGCAAGGTGTAACCCAAACCAGGCTGCAAAGCTCTCCCCAAAGCTAGGAAAGACACATCCAACAGCTCCACTGTTCCCGATGACTGTGGCAGCTACTTCAGTATGTGCCTGGCTCTGTCTGTAAAGGTTGTAGTGGAAACCTTTGCTAAAGGGTTTTGCAACCAAGGAGTCAGAACCCTGGTGCCTATTCAGCAGCAGGTGAGAGCATCACCCCGGTATCTTAAGCATAAAGGGGTACAAAAAGCAGGTTTCAAAGCAAGACTGGGATTGTGTGACAAGTGATGGAGGAGGCAACTTCAGGCCTTCCAAGATGGCTTCAGCTTCACGTGTTTCAGTGCATCCTACTTCATCCCACCTTTCCAGATGCTGGTGTGAACACCAAACAGACCCATACAACTGATGAAGCTTTGAGGCTAGAACCAGTGAACACCCTCGCAGCACCAGACTGCTTTCCGGCATATAGGAAATGCTCTGCAATTTGATACTGCCCAAATCCACCCCAGTTACACCTCTTTACCCACAGACTACTACTTCTAATATAAACATACATATATTTATAGACACAAACATATATATATTTATATATGTGTAAATACACATATATATGTGTAAATACACATATATAGTGCTAGCATCCATAAAAACCCAGGCAGTGCTAGTCTTCATTTATCTCCCATTAATCTTCCAAATTTCTCAGACAAAGATAAAAAAAGATGAAGAAAATTAAGGAAAAAATGGGAAAACCAAGTTATTTCTACAGGTTCCTTAGCACCTGCTCTTTATGTCCTCCTGCAAAACACCGGGCAATTGAAACCTGGAGAGCAAGGCAAAAAGAGAGCTTGTCTGCATGTGAGGAATTATATGTTAGACAGCAATAGCTGCACTTGCAGCCATGAGTAAGCTGTTAGTGTGTGTGTGTGTGTTTGGTGCTAAACTACAGAGGCAAAGAACTACAGAGATTCACATGTTGAAATTCAAAAGCAAAGTACCCAAAGCAACCTTAGTTCTATTCATCCTGCCCTCTGATGCAGTGCTTGTGCAGTGATTACACAGAGTAAACACGCATCTCTCAGATGATGCAAAGCAAGGTTCAAGAAGTCTTCACGTTAATAAAGTTCTTCAGTAGACTTGTAAGATTTACAGATAGAGGTGTTTAAAGGCACATTTCGAGCTAACTTGATTTTGGGAAGGAAATAGATGTAAACTGCCATCAAAGTATTTTCAACTCATCTATTACTTTTTACTCTTAAAATACCCCTTTTTACATATTTTACAGTCTCACAATGTGAGACATGAGTAACGTATTACTCATTTTACCTTTTGGTGTCTAGTTTCCACTTCTGTGCTTATGCTCCAAAGAGAATTGAAAAATATCATTTACCATGATTATTTGGGGGTTTTCCCTACTTTTCCTCACTGGAATGTTTTTATAATGATTTTTTATAGACCAGTATAATACTGTATGATGACATTTAAGATAATGAAAGTCGTACGGTAGCTTTCCAAGCATTTTACTGTTAATTTTTAACTTAACCTTCTAATAATAGTATGCTTACACATTCATGCTGTCTGTCCAGTGAATGTGTAAACTTGGAAGTCCTCCCTCATCTTTTGAGCTCAGTGGCTAATTCCACCCGAATTCGAAAGAGGAGGATATGCGCCTCCAATATAACTGAGTTCCTACAAGCTTGATGGGAAAATAGGCAGGCTAGAGGAGACAGACACGAATTAGAGCAGCCAGTGACACCCCAGAAGAAAGGCAAGGAGAGCAGAGCCATCTCCCATTCTGCTTTGAAGCAGACAGATGGCATTAATGTACTGGCGATGGGAAGCTCCAGGTTAGCCAGGCGGTTGTGGTGGTGATGGAGAGAGGAGGAACAGAGCACAGTAGGTTTTCTCACTGGCAGTGTACCTCATTGCTCCCCAACAGGCAAGCTTTGCCAGCCAGAGCCCAGCACCATTTCATGTGAAAACTGCAGCACCTCTGAGGAGGTTCTGCTCACGCTGTGCTATGCATACAAAGAGTGTTACCTCTCGTGGTGACTCACTTCTTTATGCTATGCAGCAGCACCCTTTGAATGCAGTAGAGTCCTACACAGGCACTGGCAATGTTCCTGCTTCTGTACACGCTGTCCCAAGCCAGAAGGTACCAGATGAGCTCCAAACCCCAGAGAGACTGAGTCCTCTCTTATAGACAGCCGCCTTAGCCTCCTTCACAGCAGAACCCTTATCTTGCTTCATGCTGTTGGCAGCAAGAGGAGCTTCTGAAGCAAGAAGGACCAGCTATCTTGCTTCAAGCCCAGGGAAAATGAGAAAAACCTGCTCAAAATCACACCCATGGTGTACTTCCTCTGGCTGCTCTCCACAAGCAGCACACAAGCACTAATACCAGATCCTAACCTAAAACAATGCAGAATCAAAACCAAATGGCATTCACTCTTTTTTGCCTCTTTTCAAAAGCAAACAGACAAACCAAAAGACAATAACAGCAAAAGCACTGGATTCTCCTAGGTATCACATATTAGACTGGTTAAAAATAGAGTAACAGGATGCTCCTGCCTCTCCTCTTACTGAAAAATAATACAGCAGTAACGTTTGTAACAATAAAACATGTTGACAGGAAATAAAATACTCTTTATTGTAATCTTGGTTACAGGAATTGCACCTGAAAGCTATTCCTTGAACACTTGATGCTCTGCAAGACTCAATCACAGTTTGGGGTTTAGAGCAGCATTGCCCTGATGTCTTAAGAACCACTTAGATGGACCTGTCCCTTGAGAAAGACCACCTGAAATGTCAGTTCTGCCCAGTATCTGCACCTGAGTTTATATTCTGCCACTTCTGCCCTCCACAGTTTAAGCTAAAAGCCTTTTCTGGATATCCTAAATGAGACCGTGGAGTGCACAAAGAGAAACACATCCCCCTTCCTTTAGCTCAAAGCCACGCAGCAATTCCAAGCTTGCATGAAGCCATGGTATCTCCCAAGAGGACTGCAGGTAGAAAGCAATGCCAGTTCTGTTCACCCAGCCATGTTTCTCACTTAATAACTGCATGGGCCCAATTATGCCTTCCCCATCTCTCTCAGAGCTCTAGGTGATGCACAGGGAACAGTGGGTTGCTCACTCCATCCCACCAGACATGACTGCAGCGGTCCTACACATGGGTTACAAGCAGGCTGAGATAAGTAAGGTTTATGTGGAGATCAGGTGGAATGTGTCAGTCAACAGGAGTGGTGGGGACAGGGTGCGGGATAATAAAGCAAGAAGCATAGGGACCCTGTTAAGGTGAAAAGGGAAGCATCTGCCCCAAGCCTTTCAGCTGTGTGGTCTATGGGTAGAGTGTGAAAGGCAGCAGGAAGGAGAAATTCAAAGGGTCAAACCAGGGTAGGATGCAGAGTGTTCAGCTAAACAGAGTTGGGGATTGAAACCCTCTATTCCCTTTGTGGCATCCTCAGCCATGCCCAAAGACTGTACATCAGCTCTGCGTTGTATTGGGAAGAGGAGCACAGGAGCTGTCTGGGATGCAAGAAAGCATGCTTCTCCCACAGAAGACAGTCTGTGATGCACAACACCCAACAAACATCTGCTCAGCTCTGACAGTTCAGAAGTTTACCAGATTCAGCTCACATAGTAGCAGCACCATCATTCACATAATCCCCTTTGGAAAGGGTGATGCTGCTGTCAGCTTTTACTGGAGCCAGGCTCTGTGTACGTCACACCCCAGGTCTCCTTGGAGAAGCAGTGCTTTCCCAAGATGGCCTGAAAGAGGGAAGCTCATGCATCTTCTCTAACCATATAGCTGGCCCACGAGGAGCAGCCACGGCTGTTGGTGTAGCTACAGCCCATTCCTCTAATAGTTCCACTACTTCCAATAAAGGAAGCATTGCTTGTGAGGATGAAGGAGTGCTGAAGGAGGCAGCCCTGATTAAACTGGGTTGTTCTGCTGAGAACTCCTCAATTCACTGCCTTGGATATGCCTGTTAGAGCATACAGCATGCAGCTGGGTGACATGAATTGCCTTCTACCTAATTGGAAAACACCCACGGAGTTTAGAAGCAGTCATTTAAACAGGCGAATCAATAAAGGAAATGGTAAGCATGAGAATACAGTGCAACCATAGAGCCTGTGTGGGCTCTATATGCTTCTCCTTAATAAAGATTAACTCTTGCCGAGTTTGCTGGCATGCCTGGACTTGGATAATAGCAGAACTAGTAGATTCTGCCCTATAATGTCGAGGAGGAACTTTGCCCTTATGCATACATCTTAAGGCAAGAGAAAAAGCCTTTTGTTAAAGAGGCTAGAAATTTATAAGACTTAGAAATTTAGAAGACATTGCAGAAAAGGCAGAAGAGAGGAAGAACATCATTCTCATCATTCTAATGGCTCTGAAGCTGGCAACCGTACCAAAAGTTACATTTCTGTTAAAAGGGAAAAGGAGCAAAACCTGGTTTGCCGAACAGCAAGGGCTGCATTTCCGCAGAGGTCTAACTGTTGTAATGCAAACTGCAATGACGGGAACGAGCAGAGAAGCAATTCCAGCTTTTCCACTTTCAACTTTCCTTGTCCTTGTACTTCCACCCTTGTCAGTGGCTGGGCAAATCCCCTCCCACAAAGCCTCCCTAAAAATTCAGGACTGTTAAGAACAGTTATTTAGTGAAAAAACCCTCCAGGTTTCAAGAAAAAACAACAGCAAAACCCCCCCAATTCCCACAGTTGCTTAGTTTAGAATTAGTTTTGGTTTTCTGATTTCTCTTTGGCATTCCTTCCCCTAAACCTCCAATCCCTTTCACAACTGGCTTATGCTGAGTAGCTCCAGGCAGCTGAGAAAAAAAGCCCTGTTTAGCAGTGTAAGCATCTCTCCTCTCACTGGAGCTAATAGGAGCTCCATGTGTAAATCTCTGCAGGCACCAAAGGGAGAACAGATCCTGAAGCCTACAACTGTCTGCCCACTGCTTGATTCTCTTCTCATTTACATCATTATATCGGCCTCGGGGGGGGGGTACTTCAACATGCCTCAGCGTGAGAGGAGAATCAGGCCTGTGGGATGAGAACAGAGAACTTGATACCTTAACCTGCCGGCAAAAGTCAGAGAGAGGGTTTGGAGGAGCAAAGGTTTGCTCAGGATGGCTCCTCAGAAGCTGGACAGTTTGGGACTCACGCTCCAAACTCAGCCATCCTCACCTCACCATCCCTCATCTCAGTCACAGGCTGCCCAGCCATACCTGCAACTCTTCTGCATGTACTTCACAGGGGTGCAGGTAACTTGGAATTTCCTTGCTGGGGTGACAACTGGCCAGAACAAGGTCTTGGAGGAAGTGGGCAGGGCTGAGAATAGGCTCATGTTCAGAAAGAGTCTCTGAAACACGGAGTGACAGAAGACGAATCAGCCAACCTCTCGGCATCAGGGGCATCTTTTGGAGTATTGGACCACCAAACTAAAATATTCTTTCACTTCTTTCTTGCTCCTACCTGAAAATACATAGAAAGTGTTCATGTAGTGCCCTCTCCAAACTAGCCCATGATCTGGGACAGGGGAGCACACAAAGAAAGTAACCCTGGCAAAGTTTGTTTGATGCCTTTGGACTGCCAGTAGCAGATGGGATTCTTTTAATATTGCCTGGCCACTATGATGCCCTCCAAAATACCTACTGGGTTCAGGGCAGGGGTTCCAAAGCAGGGCAGGAGATGGTTTTCTCTGCTAAGCACGTGCAAGAGCTTGCAGAACAGGTCTCTGGGGCAGTGTTTTCTCTTTTCCTGCTGTGGCTGACTGGAGGCAGAACAAGCTCTAGGGATGTTGCAGGGGGGAAATAACATGAGTAGGGGAGCCTAATGGGGCATAGCTACAGCTGGGGTGGACCAGGAAGTTCCTAAGGGGCCTACAAATAAATCATAAAGGTAATCTTTGACAGGGAAGGTCTGCCAAGCAATCTGTCAACGATCATTGCTCTACAGAGGTCTACTGATATTAGAAAGCAAACCTCTGTTTCAAAGGAATATTTTCCACCAGGATTTTAAGTAAGTTTTTGTATATGTTATAGCTGCAGTTCTTCAGTTCATGTTTCCTCTCAAACCAGCATTTTATTGATCAACATAAACAAGTAAGAAGCAAACAGCTCCTTAAAAGAAGTGCTTTTCATTTGCACTTGTGCTCAGCTGGAGGAGGAAATACATAATAAAATAAATGGATTCTTTATGAGTTCCTTTTCTTCTTATTGACAGTGTATTTCAATAAGGACTTTATTTCCTCTTGCTTGATCCCACACTAAAGTTGTGATCCCATACTTTGGACATCAGTCTGTTGCCATGGAAATAATCATCATATCACCAAAAATGCATTATTATGACTTCGGTGCAGGATCAAGGAGAGGGAAAAAGGCAGGCTGCAAGGGATCAAGGCCTTAAGCAGCAGCAGCCTTAGTTATTAACACAAAGAAATAGAACTGTTATGAAAAAAGAAGTCCAAGGCAAATTCACTTCTGTTTCGCAATGTTCAAAGACTATTTCCCCTAGAAGGCAAATGCTTTCTGAAGCCCTAATTTAAAACAGACCCTAAATGCCTAGTTTTCATTCTTCCAATCTGCAATTCCACTCAGCAATTTGAAATGCGCCCTTTCTATCAAGGAATGCTGCCATTTTTCATTCCATTCCTTCCCAATGCCCACTCAGGACCTCTTTGCGGTGTTTGTAGTCCCATGTTGTAAGTGAAAGGGCTAAGGCTTAATTCCAAAGAATTGCTGCAACTGTAGAGAGTCTTTCAGCTCAGGTGATGTGGGCAATGGGCCGAGGTGATGTGCACCAGATCCTACCCTGCAGTGGAATAGCACATGGCCAGAATAACATGCAGATCTGATAAGCTCTCTCAAAGCCTAAAAGTACTTTCAGATAGTGAGTATCCTAACGGCTGTGGTTTACCCCTATAGAGGTAAAGTGAACTCTCTTGTTCACTTTCACCCTATTGCTATAGCACCTCCCTTCGTTGGTTGAGGCAACCTTAATTCTTACCCAAGACAAATCGAGGACTTCAGGGATGCCACCAGAAAAGGCTTTCTTCAGCTAGTCACAAATTCAAAGGTGCAAACTTTGAGCCCTTCGCTTATACCGAGCATCTGATTAAACCTGAGACTTCATTAAGGACCCTCCACATCCCAGCAGGGCTGTGTGAATGAATTAAAGCCCCAGGGAAGGAACAACATTGGTACTTTGAGAACTTAAATAGCGCAATGGGGCCTGCAAGGTGATGGGTGGTACCATACCCTGCCGGTGTAATTCCTGACAGGAACAGCAACTTTACCAGAGCAGTAGCAACAGACACACTTTGTAAAACTCCATAAGAGAGCTGTGACCTTCATAATTTGCTCTCAGGCCATATTTGTTCTTGTGAGCTACGTTCCAGTGATCATTCTTTGGGGTTGCCTAAAGCTGCAGAAGAGGTGCTGCTGCAGGATACAACTTCAGACTTTGAGCTGTAACAAGCATGACTTCCTCCCAAAAGGCACCAGCCTTGGCAGCTCTCAGAGCTCCTTTCCACATATCCCGCATCAAACAGTTTCTCCTCACAACCGTATCTTAGGAAGAAAATAAGATTTGCAGTGGTCACAGACAATACAAAAGGTACTGGAAGCAAGATTAGGGAGAAAGAAAAGAAAGCAGTGGTTGAGATAAGAGCGTTCCTGGGTTTTCTCATTTTCTTTTGGATGAAAACCTTATCTTTCTTTTGACTTCCACATGCATACACCATAAACTTGTGATTACTTACAAATTTACGTGTATACAACTCAGGTTTCTCAACATTACTCAGTTTTCCAAGTGAGAAAGCCTAAAGCATCTGTACACATAATAAAAGACTATACATTCCCATTAAGAATGCACCGGGTTTTTTGCCTCCAGATGTGTTTTAAGCTGCTGGGAAGCCTCAGAATTCAGCAGATTAACTGCTCTAAATGTCATCTGATAAAGGGCACTGCAGCCAACAGTTCATTCACATTGCACAGATTTAATTACCTGAATGAAGTACCCTCCAAAAGAAATGCAGGTGGGTTTGGTTGTGAGGCTTTCTTGTGACTGTGGTTTTAGGTTTGTTTTGTTGGGGTTTTTGTTAACTCCACTTCAGTTTGTATTTTTTCCTTTCTAATTGAAACTAATTTCGCTGGCTGTTTTATTTTAGACACCTGGAACAGAGCGATTATTTCAAAGAGGTAATTATGAAATTAGAAGGATAACTGTGCTACTTATTTCTTTAATTACAGATATAAATAGGGACTATAATGCAGAAAGTGCTTACAGACATCTTCCTGGATTGTGCTGGAAGAAAACTGCAGAATCTGCTACCCATCAAATTCCAAGGAGACACAAACCAAGCTGAAATGAAGAGGTTGCTAAATCTACTGCTGAGTTCTGCGTGAAACTCTGACGAGGCCAATCCCCGTCATAGCTCTGTTTGTGCAACCAGAGCAAAAACTGTGAGGGGCTTTTTGGGTTGCTTGGGTGGGTTTTTAAAGCTTCCTCAGCTTTTAATACACCATTGAAACCAAACAACGGTATCTGCAGGTATTGTGGAAAGCAGGACTTCTCTGATCCTGGAAGGAGCGCAGCAGGATGAAAGCATAATAGCATCCCATATTCTTTGCCAGAAGTCTTAACCACTTGCCTTTTTTGAGTTGGAAAAGCAAATCCCACATTACAGTGTCTACAGATAAAACAGTGCAGCACCACTTGATACAGAAATGTATCGCATTAAACAAAGGTGACACTGAAGGTTTTTAACAGCAGGGAGGATAAGGCCATCTCAGGAATAGAGAGGCTAAAGTCAGTCTCAGGTGGGTCTAGAGATTCTCCTGGGGCCTCTCCCAATCCTATGCACTAACAGAGCTTGCGCTTAGGGGCACCTGGGCCAGCACAGCCCAATGCAAGACAGAAAGACAGCAGCAACACCAGCAACCAGAACCAAGTGCAGTTGTTCACCATCCCTGTCCAAAGCCACCTTATTTCAGCTGGCCGCAGTGACAGCCATAATTAGGCACTCAACACAGCATAATGCTTCCAGAAATCAAGGTGGCCCCACACAGAAGTCATGTAAAGAGGCAACTTCCACAACTGCTGACCCCTCTCTGCCATGACCTGGTCGTTCTTCATCACTGATCTCAGCCCTTTATTCCACCCATGACTCCCAAGCCACCTGCTAGGTAATAAAAGCCTGCATCAAAATGCACAGCACACAGGGTGCTGTGAGCCAGAAGCGACATTTGTCTTGCAGACCTGGCAACCTGGCAGTGTGGATAGGGGCCAGGTATCACAGCATTGTTTGATCTTTCTGCTGAGGCTGAAAATAACTTCCGTGGGCAGCTGAATGGATAGAAAGAAAGAATCTGCAATGTTAACTATAAAAGCAGGATGCTGCTGTGTCAGTGGCAGAAGACATAGTTAAGCAACATAAGCAGCCCCTGCTGTCTACAGATCTTTAAAGATGCCCTGAGTTTCAAAGGGAAAGGTTAGGATGCTGCATTTTTCTTGCATCATCAATAATTGTGTCTTTTCCTTTCAGTGCATTGTTGTCCATGAATATCTGCCCAACACCAGCATCCTAAAATGGATTAATGGAGTCCTGGAAGGATATGTGACATTTCAAACCCAGCCTCACTCAGATAGGGAAAATCTGCATCCCTTTGCTCTCCAAAGACCTCCAAGTCCCTTATGCCAGTAGAACCAGATGCGCCCATTGAATGTGGTTAACAGCATTTTGGGCTACAAACATATATCTCTCTTCTCACTCCCTCCATCCCTCAGGGGGTGAAAAGAGGGGTGGGGGAAGCAAACTCTTATTTCATCTCTGTAGGGGATGATACTCCAGCAATTACTGTTTAAGTACCACTAATGCAGCAGGCAGGGAAGCTGCCCAAGCTATGGGTTTTTTCCATATTAAATAGTTCAAACTTACAATATTTTTCCCTGCTGTCACAATGCAGCCACTTTCATGAACACTAAAAACATCTGCTTAAAAATAATCTTTGTTTCCTTCCAGTTGTTTGAGGCTTTCTACCAGGAGTCTTTTTATATATCTGAGAGAAGAGGATGAGTAAGAGGTGCATACATAGATGGCAATACACTTAAGGAAGTTATATATGCATTTTTTACTCTCTTTTTAATAGACAGGTCATAATAGGGAGTAGAAAAAATGAAAGTAGAGGAACATAAGAATCTCTCCCGCTGTTTTCCCAGATCAGACTCATTTGGCATAGGCTAAGAAATTTCTTTAAGTGCTCATCTATGTCATCCTTCAATCTCAATGCAGCACAAAGATTACCTTCCAAACTCATCCCCACACTGTTTAAGTTATTCTAGCTTTTCTCTTTTATTTTTAAAGACCTTTTTTAACACCTATTGTAAATATTACATACCAATAAATATTATATACCTCTTATAAATATTATAAATGCTTATTCTAAATTTCTTTTCCCTTTTCTAATACCTTTTCTTTCTAAATATAAACAGATTTGCAGCACTAAGGCTAAGGACCTAGTTCTCCTCCCCTTTGTAGAAAAGTAAACCAAGGAATAATTCCAATGAGAACACCTCTAAACCTGACTAAATTGTACCAACCAAACACGTTCCTAGTATTGAGGCAACATTTTTGTCCTGAAGAAACAATAAAACTTATCTAACAACTTCGGATGGGGAGTTTATGAGATCTGGCACTTTTGGGGCCAGAGGAAATGTTATTTTAATGAATTGAATTTATGGAAGCACTTAGGCTGGATCATTACTTTCAGAGCTAAAATGCTTAGCTTTAAACAGGGACCTAAAGCTAGATTTACTCTGAAAAGCAGGATCTCTTGCTGAATGTGGGTGCTCTCCTGCAAAGTTACCCCAGAAGAATTGACTCGATCACAGCCTTTCCCCATAAGCAGATAAATTCCTCAAGCGTTTTCTACTGAAAGCTATCACATCCCTTCAGTTGCTCTTGTGAGCCCGGCCAGGACAGCAGAAGTGACACCCAATTCTGATTTGATGCTGGACAGGCTGGATTGAGTACAGCTATGAAAGGCTGCACCCACAGCTCTCCTTTCTGGAGTTCAATCTTAGGGCAAAGGGGATTCTAAACTGCAGCCACTCATTTTGGGAGAGAGCACTCACTGCTTCAACCGTCAGAGCTGTGATGCCATGCAGGAAGGATCTCAAGGGGGTGAAGAAGAGAGGCAGAGACAGCACAGCTCCAAAACTGAGCAGTGAGGATGCCTGCAGAGCATCACAGCTCTCCTCTGCCCTGTCCTTCTGCAGAAGCAGCTATGAGGGGTATCTTTTCCCCGTTCTGAAAACGCTGCATCCAAATCTAGGCTTGTGCTCATCAAGTGTCCTCCCTCTGTCTGACAGCACATGCAGCACAGGTGGAAGCCTCTCCACCCAGTACAAAGGATCACTTCCTTGTCAAGATGCGCTGCTTCTATGTAGCACGGGAGTTATCTCCATTCCATAATCTAGTGCAGCTCTCAGCAGTGCAGCAAGCTTCTACATTAATAAAACCCCAGGCGTATTTGAGTACATGGACTAAAATACCATTGAAATTAACTAAAGCCATTTGTGATTTTAATTCTTTCCCTCCCTCCTAATCTGTCCAATACTGAAGACTACCATGAGTTACTTAACGCCATATGTAAGTTAAATGAAGCAGTGTAAACCATTCCAGTGACAAAGAACTATGAACTTGTCTATTTCTAAGGTCTATAAATTCTCCAAACCTAGACTGATTTCAGTAACTGCATCTTTAAAAGGCAATATATATGCTATACCCTATCATGCTACTATTTCACCACAAGTCCTTTAGTTGGATGACCTCTACTATGCATGGCATTTGAAACTGTTTCCCATCATTATAATGCCAAAAAATAACAGATTTCCAAGTTTTCATCACCTTTTCTCCTTTGAGCTGTTTTGATGGTTGGTATTACCAATGTTTATTAGCACCACAGGAATATAACACTACATTGACACTTGCATTTAAACTGGATCCCTAAAGAGTTCAAAGTTATTGCTTCGGATACAGCTAGAGTGGAAGACAGCTTCTGTACTGCATCGCCCCACTACTATTGTATCACATCCAGCTGAGAGTCATAGCCAAGACAATATTAGGGGAAGGTTCACTCAGTTATTTGTATGTGGACACACATAGTGCTCTTCCAACTCTTATAAAAACAGCTTTTACATTTCAGGCATTTTAGAAGACCATTAAACCCTTTTCTTTCAAGCGATAGCTCTGACACCAGCTGACAAGAAGGAATGAGAATTTAAGTTAAAGCTGTTGCTCTATTCTTAATCTACTGAACTGGGATTAGGAGGATGCACTGGCTGGATAACTGCGTCTCTAATTTTGACATATGCCTTGCAGGTTTAGTCAAAAGCAATGACCTCTAGACACGAGGGCTCGTGCAATAGCAGATTGGGAATACACAAGTTGCAATCCTTCCCTCGCCTATTCCAGAGAATTAATTTTATTAACCTGATTCAGTCAGAAGGCAGCCCAAAGGGAACGGCTGTGCACTACCAGCAGTGCCATGCATCACTGCCAGACTCCCAGGCTGACGGCACCAGTGCAGCCTATGACAATTCTCAGCTCATGACAAAGCCTCCAAGTTAATTACACAAGTATTTTTTCCCCTTCCTTCGTTTTTCAAAGCCCCTTCTAATACTGCTTCCGAATGAAAATCAACGGAACAAAGTTTTCTCTCTTCTGTATAATTTGCTTCCCTCAGATTTGCTCATTGGGCTGAATTCTTCCAGTACCTGCCTCGCCATTTACCACGCAGCAGAGGTCTGACACCTTCCCTACAGAGACAAGCGGCTTTGCCTTCTCCTTTGGGCTCTCTGCGCTCCTCCAAATTATTTTGATTGATATAGACCTCGATTCATGCTCATTAAGCAGAGCTTCTCTTATCAAGCGCTGCTCCCATGGCAACAGCATCGGGCGAACAGGTATGTGGAGAGCTGAGATGCATTAACCGACAGCCACCCCTTGCCTCTGCCCACAGACTGCATTTGCAGGGCTTATTTATAGCAGGTAGTAATTAACCCATGTGAGGGGTTTCACTGAGAAGGGGAAAAAAACCCACACAGAATGATTAGCAAGAGTCCTAATTATCCCCGTACCTTGGGTTCTGAATGTTTCATCGCTATCAGGTAACACCAAATTGTTGGATTACCATTCGTATGGAGATACCACGGCGAGAATCACTCACAACCACTGACACTCACCGCCGCAGCACTAAAGTTTGCATTAGTGTTGCTGCAGTGAAGGTGGAGCAGCAAAATAGAGACATTGCTCTATAATATAGATAAAAATATAGATACAGGGTTTAGCTGGCTTTATGTGGGGGCCCATAACGGTGTCGAGTGGGAATTGAATGTACGGCACAAGCCTTCAAAAGCTCTGGCAGGTATAACAGAAACCAGGTTTCAGGTCTGATACCAGCTCCTTCTGCAGCCTCGAGCAGGTCTCTCAACCTCTCTTTCCCAGATGTAACTTGAAGAGTGCCTCTTTTCCTGGGACTTAAAGCAGTCTGAAAACACTTCAAACATGAAAACGAGCTATTATGCTGCAAAGTAAGATAGGCTTCACATATTAAAGCAACACACGTGGCAGATTCATCTGTACTGCTCTCTGCCCAGCTCAGCCTTGTGGTTTAGAGCTCCTTGAGTAACACAGGTAAGCTTGAGAAGACAAACCTAAACTACAGCATTCTTGTGGCTGGTGGGAGTTGTGATGCATCCTGTGATGCTGGACTAGCAATAGATGGTTGGCAGAAAAGCTTCCCTTAAAAAAAATAAAGAGACAATAGAAAACACACACATGATCAGGATAACCTTCCCCCTCCCAAATCAATTCCGATCTTAGATCAAAGTGTACAGCTTGGAGCAGAGGGTTGAGAAGGTGAAGAGAAGATCCCCAGTTGCTGCTATGGATACCACTAGAAATATTTGTACAAGCAAATGCTGTAATTACTGAGAAACCTGAATATTTCCTACTGCTCTGGTTTGATTGGATTTGTACTTGGGAAAAGCTAAACAACAAGCAGGTATGGGCCGGATCATTCACTGGCAGTACAGCCTGAGCTCAGCCTCAGGGCCTTCTGAAGCCATCAGGTAAACAGGGCTGCAGGTTACAATCGGCAGGTAGAAGCTTTCCTCAACCCCTCACCCCTAAGTGAAAACGATGAGTACAACAGCCTGGAAGCCTTTGGGCCTGGGGGGTGAATACGTGCTCCAGAAATCAAAGCCTTGGGGCAGTGACTGCACATCCCTTGCAGCAGGATTCACTGATGCTGCTGCTTGCAGCCTTAAGGATGGGGTTCAGCAGAGCACTACTGGCGCCGTGGGGTCTGAATTGGTCAGAGCTCAAGAGGACTTTTTGCTGACTCGGACCAAGTCTCCTTCGAAGTTAATCCTATAGTCCAAGGCAGCACCCACCTTGTTCCTGTTTAATCAGATTCAGGTTAGAACCTTGCAGGCAGCAGCTAAACCTGTAATTCTAAGAGAAAGCAAAAATCATGCCTGTGCGGCAATTATTCATTTCCTGATCAGACCCAGTTAAATCAGGGTATGAAAAATGAAGGCTGCTCCCTAAACTGCTGGGAAATCCTCCCACGATAAAATTCTTCTTGGAAATATAAATATTTCATATAAATAGGTTACACATGGTTTGCACCCTGATATAAATCACTGTCTACTTAGAACCAGACCTAGTTCTGGGGCCAAGCACTACACATCCCACCCTTGCAGGAGGTCCTACCGAGCTTAACTGGGAGGTGATGTTGGATAGTATGGGACAGTAGGGAGGATATAACTGGGCTTTTGAGAGCCTTAATCCCTTTTTCCTGAGTCTCATACTACATGGCACCTACTAGACCCCCATTCAATGAAATTAATCAGCCACATTTCTCTTTGAGCCTAGAAAACATGGTCTCAGAACAATGCAGGTAAATAAATCATTCTTGCAGACCAGACTAATTTTCCATAGTGAAGTCTGCTTGTTATGGCTTTCCAACTGCCCAGGGATATCTGCATCATTCAGACACCACACCAGAGGTCTGTGACAAGGCAGAGAGGCCACCTCAGCACTGGAAGCCCACATCTCCTGGGCTTTAACGTGTAACCTCTTAAGTTACATCAGTTCCAGCCATACCCCTCATCTCATCCTTCAAAACTGCCTCTTTCAGCATCAAGCCCTTCGATAACTGCCAGCAGGAAGAAGGAGAGGCTACTGGCAACTTGTGAGGTGCACTCACTTCAAGGAGCAGGCACGTGCCAGAGCTGTAAGAAGAACTGGTCCGTGCAAACACAGCTTTTGGTAATCTCTCCCTGGTGCTCCCTCCTTTTAGGCCTGTTATGCTTCAAGGTGGAATCTGGTTTCCAGTTAGACTGCAGCCTCACCCAGCAGGACTCACCTCTCTTTTTCTGCTTGTATAGCACTACTGTACAAGCTATAGTTAATAACAGCACACACTTCAGTGCTGATGAAGTTGTGGTCATCTGAGGACATAAGCAAGACAAGGATTGAGCAGAAAGAGAAAATAGGGGGTTTGGGTTTGCTTAGACTGATTAGAAGAGGTGGAAATGGCAGACAAATCTTTCTGTGCCCAGGAGCTTGTCTACTTTTTCCAGCTCCAAAAGTTAGTTTAATAAAAGACAGTACTTGCCTTGCCTAATAATCATGCCTAATGTCAAGAGAGTTGAGGTTTCAGTTAAACTCTGTTTAAGGAGGCTTTTAAATTAAAGCATGCAAACTTAGCACTCCTTACAGTGAGAGATCCCTTGTGTGCGTGAAAGAAGAGGGCAGACTGCATGGGTCACCACTAGAACTCATTTAGAAATAGCCAGTGGATTTTTTCCCCTTTCCCTAGCAAAGCTGTAAATCTTAAAGCTCCATGCATGGCTCCTCTAAGCCATTCTCTTTCAATGTCAAGCATATCAAGTTCTCCATTTGGAATGCTTTCCCAGGGTCTCCACCCTAAGGAGGCATGAAGTTATTCTAACCTAAGGAGTCTATAACAACCCTCTTCAGCAAATTCACAACCTGATGATGATTTATATGTTGTCTTTTTGCAAGTGCTATCATGTTCCTGTATCCAGACAACAGGAAACCTCTCTTTTCCACTTCTGCTGGTTCCAAAGTGCTGATCGCTCTTAGAAACACTCTCAAAAATAATGCTGAATCAAAAAATTATCACAGACTAATTGATGTACTGATAGGCAAATAGACAGCAAGGAAAAAAGGGAACCTGTACAATAATCCACTGTCTAGATGCCAGAGCATAGCTGTAAGAAAACTGAATGCATTTCAAACCAAACAGATTCACAGACTGTTAAAAACGTGCAATAATCATCCAGGAAACCTCTAGAGAGGTCAGAAAAAAATGGGAGTCTTACCAATGGCACTGATTAAACTGTATTCCCAAAAATGATCGGGGTCTGCCTATACAACGGTCTAGACAATTCATTATCCAGCTAACTTTATCCTAACCTCGGCATTCAGCCAAGCCAGCAGAGAGTTTCTCTCCACTTTTCCCCGGAGTGTAGCATTTCCAAGACAGATTCCTTTCATTTCTGTCCCAGAAGGAAACCTCTCCTTTCTTCAGTGAACACACTCCCATTCACGCTGCTTTGGTAATTCCCACTTTGTGGCCTTTGTCAGAACTGCCATCTTTTCTTCTGCAGAGAGCCCTACCAGGATGTGCCTGGGACATGGCACCAGTGACACTGGGGTGACCATGGGGTTCACTGTCAAATGAGACCAACCTGCTAACCCTCCAGTGAAGCCTGGTGTCACAGCAGTGCTCTGCTAGAGCTTCAAACAGCAGCACAACAAAACCTTTGAGGAGGGTTGGAGAGGTATCACCATACAGGCTATGACTGTATGCAGAGAGAGCAGGAAAGCTGCCCAAGCCATTACTGGTTTACAGGTTTGATTTCCTTCTTTCCCCTGCCCTCCAGATCACTGCCAAGCATCGCTGATGTTGTTCCAGGGCTCCTGGGATCTGGAAGCAACTCTGGTTGAAGGGGATGGGAGATCCTCACATGCATCTTTGCCCCACTGGAAATTTGCAGCCATACACCTAATTCATGCTAGTTTAGAGAATGAACAAGGACAGAAAAGGTGACTAACCCAAACTTCACCACAGCCATTGCAACCACTAAGGCTGCTCCCAGAGGTACTGAGCCTGAAAGAAAGAACTACCAGGAAAAGTGAGGTCACAAATACCTGAAGAGGTACAATCACTGTAACATGGAAAACTGAAAGTATCCTAAAAGTTTGTGAAGTGGGAGACAAGGGCACCTTCCCTCCATTCTCTAACTATGCCTACAGTTTGAAGTGCATTCAAATTCCAGCACTCTTCCAGTCTATATTTGGGATCAACCTGTCTTAGTCAGGAATTACAACAGTGCAGTCTTTAACATGATAGGAATATTGTCATAATCCCTCAAAAAAGAATTGTAAAACTAAAGAAATTCCAATCAAAGTCTAAAATGAAAGATATTGAAGTAAAATGTGGTGCATGGAAATGCATTATGAAGCCACACAACACAACTTTTCCCCTCTTTGAAGGGTCCAATGACACCAGAGTGCCCTGTAAGAACATTTAGGGTGCCACTAATTTTCACCGACCCCTTTTGCTTTGGAGGATTTTAGGTGAGATCAGGAATGCCTTGCTTGCTTTTTTCACTCTTTACAGCTGCTATTTGAAGCCATAGCTTCAGAAGTTTCCCAGCTGTGTATTTCCAGGCTTTGGACCATTCGGGTCTGTTTTGTTCACTTTATCTCTTTTTCCCTTTCAGATGGATATATTCACTGATGCTGGTGATGACGCTTAGTCTTATCTTCCCTCACCACCCACCTCCACCTCCCTTTCTAAGTAATCATCATGCTGTCAGCAGTAAGGGAGCATTTTGAGCATGGAATAAATTCATACATTGGCCTGTGCTAACATGAAGCTTTCCAAGACAGAACTACCAGAGCTGCTCTTATGGGTTAATCAGGTTCCTTAATCCACGTTTCTTCATCAGCTCTTCCTCAGGAAACATTCCTGCAGGAAGCAGCCCCAGTGAGAGCAAAGAATTACTGGCTCAAATATTGCCCTCAAACCCATGGGACAGTCACTCATTAAGAAATAAGTAAAACCTTAAACAACCAACAGCGGAAAACCTGTTCTTACTTACCCTACTCTGGTTTTGGAACTATACGTACAAAAACTCTTTTCAGGAGTGTGTAGATGCCCATTAAATCCACTTAGAAGCTTTTCCAGATAAACCTTCCATAGAGAATAAACTTGGAGAGCAAGCATTTCCATTTCTTTCCTCACCTCATTAACTAATGTGGCACCATTGGTTGACTCCTACGCACAGATTTGCTGCTGAGCCAGTTTCTCCAGGCTGTTCTGCACATCAAGGCGGCTGTCACACATAACCAGATGCTTCCCACTCTTGTCTAGGGTTCTTTTCTGATCACTGATAAAGGGAGAAAAGAAACCCAAATTGACCTTTTCCCTAATTTGACACAGTCTCTCACCTCAGTGGCTCACCCCTTCACAGCCCAAGATGATGCACCCCTACCAGAGTAGCAAACCAGAAAGGTTCACACCATCCTCTTTCTGCGTACAAACTCTTCTCCCCAAATTCAGTTCCTGAATCAGCTCTAACCCCAGCCTGCCTACACTCTGTAAAGCCTGGTTCACAGGTGTAGCAGGCAAAAGGTTCAGAGCCAGTAGTGAGTTTTTCTTAAAGGGCAGTTTCAGGTTTCCCTGAATTCTAAATTCAAAACTTGGACGTTTCCATAGCACCATTCCATTTTCTCCAATAGCCAAAGCAACCTCCCAGGTTGTGAGAGTCTATGTTCAAGTGCCTTTCCATGTTAGGGATTTTGTCTCACATCTCACCCAATCCTCAGTCGCATCACAGCACTTGACTATCCTGAGTTGATGGAACTCCGTAACCGCATGCACAGGTCACCAAGGCAGATTGTTATTCCTTTGCTCTCTTGACTGATTTTCACTTATTTTGCATGAATAAGAGTGGTATAACCAGGGGTAAGAATCCCTCACTCCAGAGAAGCCACAGGACACACTCAGATCACGCTTTGCAAAGAACCGTGCTGGTTTGTGTGGAGCCACAATGTCAAACAGGTTACCTAAACAGCCTAAGAAATAAGTTGGAGAGGGAGTGGGGGGTGAAGTAATTTCAATATTTAACTTTCCAGCACAGACCTGCCAACTGCAGCACCAGTGAGTGGAATCCCTTCCACCAGCTACACACCCAAGTTGTTGAAGGCCAAACTGTCAGAGAATAGCAGCTAAGCTGGTCAGGTAAGAGTAGAAGAGAGACCACTACAATAGCCAGGTTTGACATTAAATGTTAAGTTAAATCCACAGTCCTTTGGGATTTCAGGATGACCAGTTACGGTTTTTTCTTAATAGGATAGCTCATGCCCTTAGAATTAAAGAATTAAAGTCATCAAAGTTTGTTTCCAGCTAAAAATGTTACAAGTTCATTGTAATGCAATCCCACATTAATAAATGCAATCCCATATTAATAAGTGGAATCTCCTATTCCTAATAAGTGGAATTAACAGTTTAAGCTATTGTTCCCTCTCACACCATAATGCAGAGCATTACACCAGCAATGAACCATCTGGAACAGTACACAGCCAAAGCCTTGGAGGATATCTGTTTGTAGACTGAGGGGACTGAGATTTTAGTACCAGTGCACAATCACCCCTCTTCCCAGACACTCGATCTGATTTGAACCATGGCTTTGATATTGGTACTTACTGTTTAACTACAGCCAAGTGGGCCTAACCAATGTCTATTCAGTTACTACTAAAAAGAAATAAGCAAATTAACAAGCCCATTTTCAATAAAGTTCAGAACGGGAAAAAGAATCAGCTTATGTTGCATAAACCTCCAGCTAGAAATTAAAGTATCTGGACTTGGTTTAATTACATTTTTAATGTGATCCCCATTAGGACTCAGTAACCTTTAGGGTTTAATAACCTCAGCTCATTTAATGTCCTTTCATTATATCAGTGTAACAATCCAAGAGCAAGGTTTGAAAGCTAAAACTGTATGCTCCCTCCTGGGCTTTCCCATATGTTCACCATCTTTAGCTCAGACTCCCACGATACTCATGCCAAATCTCATAAAATGTTCTTAGCAGAACAAAAAAAACATCTTCTTCCACTATAATTTATATATTTATCCTTGAGGAGGGTGGGGATTAATTTTGTACTGCAAAGCTCTGGGTATCTACAAAGATCAAGCCTCATCTCAGGTCGAAAAGCCCATCAGACCTCTTCATCTGGCCTCAGCGCTAGGTCAGAAAACGTGATGGGGCTCACACCTGGGACTGGCAGCTGTGCTTGTGGTTTGGATAGCTGTTTGAACACAGGCTTATTCCAGATCTGGCACTAAACAATCATGCAGTAGAAAGGTTTTGTTAACAGAAGGATCACAGAATAAACTAGAGTGGAAGAGGCCTCCGGAGGTCACATAATCCAAACCCTGCTCAAAACAGCACTAACTTGCTGAAGGTTTACAGCAAAAGGCCCTGGAGCACCTCCGCTCCCTTTCTGCTCATTATGTGTATTCAGATGTCTTCATTTCTGCATCCCCTCATAGCACAGAAACATTATCCTAAAGCATTTGGGACCCCCAATTATATGGATGAGCTCAGATACGAGGGCTTACAGAAAAGCCCAGCCCTGCCAAGGGCAGAGCTGTAGCCTCATGGGTGAGGGTACCACACTGTAGAAGCCACTTTCCATTGACACCACTGGTGGGACACGCATCACCAAACCTCAGTGTCTACTGGGCTCCTGGGCATGGGTTATCTGACCTATTTAGGTGCTGCTTTAGGATAGCAGGAATTACACTCCAGTATCTATTGACTGTCCTGATTTGATCTCCACTGACTGTAAAGGAAACTCAGATGTAGGCAGATTAATCCAACCCTGTGCTTTTACAGTAGACTTTTAAAGCTAGAAATAATGTGCATATGTGAGCAAAGCAAGGCCAGATTGTACCTTTCAAAGAAAATACTACCAATGGGAGAGTGGAGAGAGCTACAGCATTTTCCTGCAGCGAATGTACATAGGCCTGTCCAAAAGACTATCTAAAGCAGCAAATATTTCTCAGAGATTCTTCCAAGTGCATTTTTTGCATCCTCAAGCATCTGCCCCCCTTCACTAGCAGGTGTGAGCACAGATTGGGATTCTACTGATTCTGTCCCCCTTGGGAATGAACCAAATTCCCTGTGCTTTTGCCCTGCTGGATACTTCAAGCAGAAATGCAGCAATGAGAAGAAAGAAGTGTTCCTTAATAGTCTGTCTAAAATGCAGTAAAGGTAAGATGAAGTTTTATGGGCCAGAAATAGTGTGGACAGGAGGATTAACATCACCCAGCAGCACAGGGCCTTAAGTCCCGGTATGGTCATGCCCACACAGACATGTAGCCTGTCTTCATGTCCTACTATGGAAGAATAATGATATAATTTCTAGATGCACTAAATCCTGAACTTTTAGAAACAAAAAAGGACCAAGATTCTTTTGACTCTCACCCACTAAACATTGAAAAACAGAGCAGAATTAGTGAAACAACCCATGAAGTTAATGTAATGCACCAACTACTCTGGGGCAATGGTTCTCCCTGATCTTCTCCTTCATTCCTGTAAAAGCAACCATAACAAAACAGACCTTTGCAAAAATTCAAGGCCTGGAAAAAGCCATTGGAGTGATAACTTCTCTGCTAAGGAATCAGAAATGCATGCTAAATGGTTTTGTCTTGTTAGGAACCTCAGCTGTAAGAGGAGGTTGACTGAGAAAGGCATAGAGAGCATTCCTTAGGGAAAAGCTTTCGACATGCAAGAGCGGTTGTTGTGCCTGATAAGGCTGTGAACAAAGACAACTGTTAAACCCAAGTATTATCAACACGCAGAATGCTTATACCTAGCTACACAACACGGCTTCTAGTGCAATCTCTGTTCAAGACCAGAAAGGCAAGGCTACAAAAAGACTAGTGCCAAACAGTCCCAAAACATTAAGGATCAATTCTGGGATCTTAAGAGTGATTCCAACTCTAATAAAATGAGTGAAAAACTCAAGGTCCAGACAGCTCAGACCTCATACAGGTTGAAGTTAAAATGGAATTTAGCATCTCAACTTATGCTTAATTTAACAAAATCATAGCTGAAATGTGTGCATCTGTGAATCTACCAAGGGGAGTTTCTACTTGAAATTACCCTGCCCAAATCTCCAATGACAGCCCCAGATGAGAGCAAACATTTCTGGGTGCTGCTGAAGCCATTTGTGTACACAAACCTGGTCAAATACACTGCTGAATTATGCTAGAACTTGGAAGAAAGGAATTCCCCAGCTGTGCACAGATGAACTACCACTTGGCCTAACAAATGAACATTGATACCTGCTCCAGCAGCATCTGATTTGTGTTACCATCAAGTTCTCTTTAATTTAGGGGAATTTGGTAACCTCACCAGATCCTGCTGCTGTGAGGACAAATCCTTATTTGCTAACCATTTGGTTAGCAGGAAAAAAAGTAGGCACATCATTCCTTGAAGGAGCAGTTTATACATTCCCTACCAGACATGATTTCAAGTAGTCTGAAGCTTAAAGAGGAGACGTTTTGTGTTCCAATTAAGAAACAATCTGAGCCAAATGATCAGGACACTTGCTCCTGGGGAATTACATTCACAGCATATATTTCTTGTGCATCCACAAATTGCATTTTGTGTTCTCTTTAAGTTTCTGTGCATATGAAGCTGTTTGCAATTGCAAACCCCATTTCTGTGCATTGTGCACACTACACATAGGCAAATGCCTCTACAAAACGTATTGATGCTTATATGCCAGCATGCCAAGCCGAATTATTACACCACCTCACAGGTTTTCATTCTGATCTCTTCCTCTTCCCTACTTACCCATACTGAAGGTATAATAGTCCTTGCATTACTGTTCTATAGCAGACAATAAATGAACCCATTTAGGACTCCCTACAGGCCCTTTTTCACTCCCAAGCTGTTCAGAGCAGGAAACACCCTCTGCAACTTTGCTAAAAGAGCAGGATGGTGAGAACAGGGATAACAGCTGAGTATGACAAGACCCATATTATAGTAAGCCATCAAGAACATTGCAATATCAATTACATTTAAGCCATCTCTCTTCAATGGCCCTACAAGTAGGCAAACAGAAGCCAGGTCAGACTTAAAAGTCACAAAAGACTTACTCCAAAAGACAAAGGGTCCAGCAAAGAGCACAGCTGCTCTGACTTCCTGTCACTATCCACATGGTGCACTCAATGCAGGCAATGCCTGCTGTAAGCATCCTACAGCCCGAAACTTCTGCTTTGATGCAACCTTAATGCCTTGATCCTGCACCAGGGCTTCACAAGGAAACAGTCAGCATCAGCTGAGCAAGGTGCCTGTGCACACACACGGGAGGAAAGCAGCCACAGTCCAGGAAGTTTCAAGTACTTGGCCACTAAGTCTGGAGCTCACAATCAGAGTTCAGCACTAAAACTCCTCATGCAGTATAATGGCCGGGGATGAGGGGTTTCCCTGGAGCTAGCGTATGGAGAGAAAGGATATCTACCATCAGTCAATAGCACACTCCTGGAAGGGGGATACAGATGAAACCTCTCAAAGTGAAGGACCTTCTGAAAGTCATAAGTACCAAAGAAATCAAACCCCCAAAACTCCTGAAATTTCCTTCTTCCCTCATTCACTCTTTCATGAACAATTACCTAAGAAGTTTCCCTGAGCTTTGCTTAGGATGTTTAGTGCCCTATTACCTGACTACAAATTTGAGTAAAGGTAATGCAGTAGGAAGAGTTTTACTCACAAAAAGGAAGCCTATGAGCACATTTGTATCTTCTCACTTCGTTTTCACAATGATGTATCTCTCTCAACACCGTGAGCATAAAGTGAGATTGGATTTTGTCACTGAAGCGAGACGAACACACACAGAGCACACTTATACAGAAATATTTATGAGCAAATACACAAAAGGCAAAGACCGCAGACTTCAATAACAAAGTCTGTGTGATTCACGTGTCCTCTCTGAACTCTGTGCAGTAGTGGGTGCTCCTGTGTGTGCTCTCCAGAGCAGAGGATGGAATGTGGCAGTCAGGAGAAGGTCAAGGGCTGGAATGCTGACAGCCGCAGCAGCAGGTAAAGCACTGCCTAAACAAACTCTCCCCTCAGGCATCAACGACCCAGCAAGCTTAGTGCCGTCCACTAGCAGGGTCCCATCAAAATGAAGTTATCGAGCGCAGGCACAGCCTGGAAAGCAAACCGAGTACTGACATCTGTGTTCAGAAGAGCCCAGCAATGTGTTTCTATATAAAAAAATGCAGTATTTGACTTCAAGATGTCATCACTCTCCTTTTCAGAGGAGAATCTGAGCTATTAAAATCTCCATTTCTGTTGGTTCTCCACCACTGGTTTCATTTCATTAGCTAATAAAGGTTTCCTGACGCTAAGTATTAATTAAAACCTGCCTCTGTCTACCTGTTGTACCAGAGTTCTCAACAGATCTCCCTTGGGGCTTCACAAAGGTCAGAATCCACCTCCAAACAGAAGAGAGACCTCTGAAGAAAAAGGAGATGCTATCTCTTGTACACTACACCTTTGGACTTTATTCTCTGGGGATGGTCACAATGCTGACCTGCTCCTTTTGTCACAAGCTCAGTAACTACATAAAAGTGGAAAAGACTGAAATTTGTTGTAATGCTCTCTCAGCCCCTGCTTCACAGGAAAAAAGGGAGATGCATTCAATTAATATGGGTTCCTACTACGCACTTGAATGAACTAAGACCTACCCTTAGGGAGTCAGGAGGTGTCTGCTCATCCACAAGCTGTGGCTTTTTCTTCCTCCCTAGCAAGTATCAACAGTGAGCTCTCCCTTCAGGCCTTTAGGTTACTATTATGCTATCACACACACCACCTCCAAGCCTCTTTTTATACCTGGAAAAGCAGCAGATCCTTACTTATCACCTCCAGCTCATTTAGCCCAGTGGTGCTGCCTACCTGCAAACCTTCTCCAGACTCGAGGCTTCTGCTTCTTTTCCTAGTTTAGAGATGCTGATGCACACATTTTTGTACTCCCAAACTGCCTGCACTCATTGGCAATCCTAACTCTCCTGTTTAACTGCACAGAGCACAGCAGCTCCTGCTCCAGCACTGCGATGGCTCAGTCTTGCTGAGGGTGGCTGTGAACTGCTTGCTCAAGTTCTCCACAGTGCAAACGCACCATCTGCCTCTTAGCTAACTTGTAAGTGCTGCCACTCGTTACAGATTCCACACCTACCCCACATGCTCTGGGAAAAGGCATAAAGCTGTAAGCACTGTTTTGCCCTGAAACAGTGAAACGGAGCTTTGTTTGTCGACTTGCGTGGAGATTTCACCCGCAGCAAAAAACAAGTCGTAATTAATCTGAGGCTTTGCAAAAATTCCTGCTAAAGGGCAGGAAGCTGCTTGATTAAAAACGTGAGCAATCTCAATTGTCCCAGTGCGTAGAGAGGGAAGGCTGGTAACACGGTTTTCCCATTAGCAAACCCAAAAGAGCTCAATTTAAGGAGACTATTTCTGGGCACCTTCATTCCCAGATGGGCATGGAAAAAAATCCATTGTGCGTGGGATTAAGCACTAGAAATTTCTTATGTCTCTCACCTTCTCTGCTTGAATACAAATTCCAGGCTTCTGCTTCAAATACTTCTATCTTAGGTACAACCCACTGCTGATCAGCTTGGTTTTGGTGCTTATCGCCTGATGTGCTCCACAGGACAACTCTTTAGCTGCAGCTGAGCTTTTCCAGCTCCAGATGTAGGTTTGAATGCATTTGGCTGGGGAAGGCTCTAAACCATTCCCAGATGCCAGCCAAGATAAAAGGTCCTCAAGGAAAAGGTTTGTCTTTGTGCCAAAGTCGTTGCCTCTTTTCTGACCAGAGCCCTCTAGATTGCCTTGGTTCAGGTGGTACTTTTTTGGCTTGAGGTGGCATAACAAATACTGGCTTTTACATCCCTTTACACAGGCTGTGATAATGCCATAGAGCAGAAATGCAGATCCACAGGTCCTGTATTCAGCAGAGATCAGCGCCTCAAGACAGGCAACTAGGAGCACTGCGAGGCAAAGGACAGATGTGAAATGGCACGACAGAAGATGCTTGCTTGGCAACACATCAAGACAAATGCAGTCTTTGCATTAGGCATGCGCACTGTGCATCTCTGAGGCATAACGCTTCAAGTTATTTGGAAAGCATACTCTATGGTCAGATGTCCCACATTTCTACACAGACCTGACCTTAAATATTGCCTTAACTAAGGTTGTTGGTCCTTTCTCAACCATTTCTAAGAGTTTAAATTGTGAGTGAAAGGTAACGTCTGAAAAACAGAACTCGATATCCGAACCAAAAGTAGGTTTCTGGCTCTTAGAATGCACCCTTCAATCTTTAATACTAAAACCGATAGGTTCTCTCCCTTCTTCAGGAAAGTTAGACAGAGATCTCACCCAGAGCCCACAAAATGGGGCTTCAAAGAAATCCAGTCTGAAAAACAATGGAAAAAGGGGTGCCGACTGATGGATGTCAATCAGTTAAACTGATCTCTGGGATGCATTATGCATTAGTAAATCTCAGCCTGTGTGTTCATTCAAGGAAGTGCAGGAGGCACGCTAAAAACTTTTAAGAAAGGGAATAAGAAGTTAAATATTCTATTGCAAAGGAACCTACAGGAGGATTAGCATTAAGATCTTTTCATGAACACTGGTACCGAACACTTACATGAAGATCAAGGAAACAGACACCTCCAGAGGAACCCCATAAGTTATTTCTTGTTTTGGAAGGCACTGTTGCTTTTCACTGTAATTAACAACAACCCTGTGTTATTTCAGAAGCAATCTTGCCCAGCCCAGCAAAGGTATTAGTTCCAAGAGTGAGCATCAGTGACAACACCAAAACCCATACAAATTCTTCCTGTTTAGCAAGAACAGAGCCCCAGAAATGGAGACAACTCCTGCACAGCCACAGCTCAACCAGGGGTTCCAAGAGGTGCACACTACAACAGGAGCAAAAAGAAAGGCTTGCAGTTCTGAGGACCTAGGCTTGCAAACCCCTTCAGCACTGCCTCTGCCTTCCCCAGGGCCTGGAAGGATGAAGGATGCTTACAAACTTAGGGGGGAAAAAAGCCTTCCAACCTGAAAAAGCACCCATGGCAGTTGAGCTTAACCAAGCAGCTCTTCCTCGAGGTCTTGACTGCAGGTGTAGGAATCTACGGAGAGACTCCCTCTTTGGGAGAACAGTCCCCTTTGGGGTTTGTTTCACCTATTGATGCTGCAGAAGTGTTCGGGTTTTTTCTCTTCCCCCTCAAATGCAATACCCTCATTTCCTCTCTTACTCCAGCTCAATTATAAACTCACAGAATGGTTCTATCATGGCAGAGCAGGCTTGTGCAGCACTAAGTTAAGGTAATCAATCTCAGGTTCAGCCGTGGAAACCTCTGTGATTTCAGTAAATTGGAAAAAGCATCAGGGAAGACAGAATGGGTCCTGCATTTTTTGTTGTAATGTAGCCAAGTTACAAGGAAATCCTCATTCCAGCAGCTCCTGATGCTAGGCTGCTTGCAGTGATGTACGGGTTACAGCACAAGGAAACATCTATTAATTGAAAGTACTCCTGTTTCAAAAGCATAACATTGCTATGGTCTGTGCATTTTAACAGAGCAGTTTGTGTTGTACATTCATCCTATAGCTCGTAGGAGACACATTCCCTAGGAAGCCAGAACTTAGCCAGCATTCTTAGGGTGTGCTATTATATGAATACATACTCACATAAAAAACACAATCTGGGACAAGAAGAAATCAAGAAGTAACTTGTAAGGCTTATAAATAATTGAAAAGAGAAAGCTGCAAAGTTTTGATGTGTCATAAAAGCTAAGTTTAGAAGGTGAAGAAATCGTTTCAATTAAACAGAACAAATGTCAGCCATGAATGCCTAAGCATTTTAATGAATTCATCTGTAATACTATGGTGCACGCTGAGGCACAGAGCCAGTGGGGGTACACACACACAGGAAAGTTATTTGTGAGCGTAATGTGAACCGTGTAAGAGACACCTTCTCAGACTGGGGAAGAGCTTCTTGAAATGAACTCCAGAGATTTCTCTGATAGCAAAGCAAAGAATTATGCACGAAGATGAAGCAGCAAACACTTCTAAAACCTGGGAACCAGTTTGGTCCAAACAGCTGAAAGAGTTCCTTTAACTTGATTCCTAATGTACATGAAGCAGTCCTGCAGCAGAGCAGTTCCACTGACTTAAACGGCAGCGATTCCCACCCTGCTTAAGAGACTAGAGCTAAGCTTCCTCCCTGCAAAATGGCTTATTAGAAAAGCTCCTAGTCAGCTCAGCGACATTCCCCTCTACCAAAGCCTTGAAGAAGGCAAAGGAGCTATACACAGAGGCACACACCCTGGGTAAGTAGAGCTAGTACCCAAATTAGGTCTCCTCAAGAAAAAGTGACTGGAAAAAATTAGATGGCAATAAGTTTAATTTAAAACCAAACCAATCTGCTGCCTGTTCCTTTCAGCACCTGCATTTCAGTGCTTAGAACTCAAAAAATTAATGTCAGCCCTCCAGAATACAGCTGAGCATCCACTGTTTGTTTTGCTGCTCTTGAAGCTATTTCTTATCCCATCTCTTTCGATTAACCTGCTTCCTTCAACCTCAGCTTACCACACATTTCAGTTAAATACTAGATTAGGTAAGTAATAAGCACATTATATCATCATCAGTGACTCAACAACCAGCAATGGTGTCCAACACTCCAGCACTTTGAATCCAAAGAACCCAACCTATGGGCTATATCGTATGCATGCTACCAATATGCTTCATTGCATGCTTCTATTATCACCTATGATATATTTTCTTTCTGGTTAATTCTCATTCCCCATAGGAAAAGCATGCTCACAAGCTCCAGTGATTAGCAGCACTACAGCCACAGCTCACATTATGAGCTGCCACATACAGATGTTACACTGAATTTTCCCAGCCATACGCTCTCCTTGTGCAAAGCCATACACATCTTCCACAGCCCATGCTTAGACCTTTGATGGATTACTGACATCCTGCTCCTTAACCCTTTATTTTACTATCAAGCTCTCTCTAAAGAACCTGCACAGCTATAATAATTTACATCTCATACTTTTGAAACCTTCAATTTTAATGTGCAAATAAAGCTTTCTCAGTACATAGCTGAGCTGGGAAAGCATTGTTACGTTGGTCTTGGGTTAAGATTAACAGAAAGACAATGGAAGCACACACACTGAGCATTTGGAAGTATTTGGGATGTGATGCAAACCAAACAGCAGAACTTCAGAATCAGCTTACAAGTGACTTTGTGTTCTTGTCTGTACTCCTGTAGAGAAGTTACGAGATGGATCATGTGTCCGGCACGTCCCAGACTCATAGCAGCATTGAAATGGGTTCTCAGTTAGGATAAATTGACCAAAAACTATTTCTATAAGCATGAAACACTAAGGAAAAACATTTTGTTTGGCATTTAACACCACTACTGAGCCTTTCCTAATATTTCCCAGGCACTTTGTCAAACCATAACTAGTTTCCAGATCATGAAGATAAAACCTGACTCTCTTGCTCTGCAAAGAAAGGGAATTGAACTGCATCATAAAGGCTTTATTATTAAATAGACCTCTACTCCTCCTGCCCTCAAGAAGACTTCTACAGGACTACCTGCTGGTAAACTGCCTTCACAGGCTCGTGAGAAAGCGCCCTCATCTTCCTCTGTCCTTCAGGCACAGCAGGAGAAGTGTCTGCAAATAACAGCTTCCTGTTAAATTCTTTCAGCAAGAGAGCAGCCCAGCCAGTACCCCCCTGTGAAGGTACAGGGAAAGAGTTCGCCCTCGGAAACTGTCAGATGAAAGATAACTCACAAAGTCATGGAAACAGGTACTCCCTAGACAAGATGGGGCCTGTTGAAGGCTTCACATGGGACAACTGGAACACCAAAGGCTTGTAGAAGTGAGAAAGCTGAACTCCAAGCAGCAAGCAGGCTGCAGTTACAAAGAGGAACGGTGGAAGCTGTCAGGCAATCAGCACAGGCAGAAAGCAAGCAAACAACTGTGCAGTTATTCAGCAATTCAAGAGAAATTGCAACTTCTGACAACGAATGAGAGCTCTGTGGATGAAGAATTATCACAGATCTGGCAGGCTACAAATCAAACTCTCATTTCCAGGAGCCAAGTAGTGAGCAGGTCAGTCGAATCTTTGAGAAAGAGAAGGTTGTATCATTGTACAGGTAGAGGAATCCACTGTGATACTCAAAATCAAAGAGCCACAAACAGCACAGAAAACCAAGGAAAAAAAAAATAAAAAGGAGAAGGAAGAGCCCTTTCAACAGTAACAAACAAGTCCAAATAATAAGGAAACCAAAACAAATAACCCACTTAGGAAACAGCTGTTACTGATATGCAGCAAACACAGGGCTGGCTTCTATCTTCTTTTGCCTTCTACAGTCAAAATGGCAAACCAGCTATTACAGTCTGAAGAGCATAGTCATTCCTTTATATAAGGATAAATGGTTACACAAGGCATGAGAGAATGCCACATTTAGCAGTCCAAATTCTAATGAATGATGTTTTCTATAGTATTTACTCAAATAAATAAAATTGGAGGCGATGCAAACAAAAGGGAACAGCATCTCCTGACTTCTCAGTCAGCCTTCCACCAAACCAAGGTATTTGCAAGAGGAAAATACAAGCCATACCTGGACAATAAGGTTTTCCACAACCAAACGAAGCACTGAAACAGAAAAAAGCCAGTTGCTTCATCATTCTGAGCGCTGGAAATGAGAGCAACCTGCTCCACACGGCCTGGAAAGTTACAGCTCAAACTGGAGTTAAGACACCAACAAGCCATTCCCAGAGCCTGGTTGAAGACCAGCAGGATTCACAGCAAGTATTCCAGCAAGTACAATGTATTAGCTACAAATAATACTGCAGGATTTTAATAGCCATAGAAAAAATACAGGTTGGAAAAGCCATCCATGGGTCATTCAGGCCCATCCCATTCACAAAGCAGGGCTTCTAACTTAGACCAGGTTGCTCAGCACCTGAACCCATCAAGAATTGAAAGTCTTGGAGGGTAGAGAGTCCACAGCCTTTCTGGATCCCATTCCTTAGCTTGAGCACCCTTTTTCCACAATCCCATAGGAATTTCCATTGCAGCTACTTCCGCTCATTGCCTTTATTCTTTTGTTGTACAGCTAAGAAAACTCCAGATTCTCTATAGTCCCCCTTTTTAGGGAATGGAAAGATTGAAACCAGATCCCTAGATTCTTCCTTTGGCCATTTCAAGGCTAAACCAACCCACGTCCTCCAGCAATGTGTGCCATGGTCCATCCCCTGACATCCACCCTCCATTGGCCTCACTCCAGTCGGTCTTTTACACTGAAAGGAACAGAGAAACACCAACCATGGACACTAATAACAGAGTAATATTCCCCTTCCAAGGAACAAGGCTTTTATGGAGATGGATTAGCAAGGGGGGTTCCCTTTTTCATCACTAGACACACATAGGTAACGGCAGCAGCATACCCAGGCCGTAACACCAGCCCAGTTGCTCTGTGTTTTGCAGTCCTTCACACAAGGATTTAATACATTGCAAAGGCAATTAGAAAACCAAATACAAGTGGAAAACGTCTCAAAGCCTCCCACAGAGCCAGTGACCCCTCACAGAGCCAACTGTCCCCAGTCTCGCATCCTAAAAGCCATAAAGCCAAAAAGAAATGCTGGTTAGCATTAGAATTACAGTGTATGGGGAGATAAAGGATAAATGAAAAGAACTTCCACTTCTTCCCCCATGTATCATGGATTTAAATTTTAACAAGGCAGAGGAAAAGCTGCTATAAGGGACTTTACTGAGTTGAGCGACACTGTTCTAATTACACTAGATAATCTTGGAGCAAAGAAGTTTTTCCATATCACGCCTTTAAAGGATTTAAAGAAAAGAAGAAAGCCACAAATTACCTTAAGAACTGAATCACTCTGAAGATTAATGATATTTAGCCAGAAAAGACTTCAAAGACACAAAGCATCCTTCCAAAATCCAATTGACCTAGCCACCCAGGAACAAGCAGGTTGGTTCTGCTGAACAACTGGCAAGAAGGATACGGATTTCCTCATCTATGGCAGCCAAACAAGAAGCTGAAGCCAGTAGATTTCCACATCAGTTCTGCAGCGCCAATTTATCCGGATGAAAGCAACGAACTGAATCCGAGCTCCATAAGGAAAAGCCAAGGGGGATTCTAAGGGCAGTTCTAAAGAATTTTCCTGTGTTCAAGCCCTTTCTCCAACATTCCTGCGCAGGTAAAGGAGATCCCCTCCACCTCCCCAGTGCCAATCACCACAAGCTCCTCTTCCCCTCAGACCCTAAGACCCAGTCCATGCAGGGGGCTGAGCTGCACCCAGTTGCTCTGGAGCTCCTGGAGGATCAGCTCAGGATGCTGGGTCTCACAAAAGCGGTTCAGCTCCCTTTCTTAAGGATGAGAAAACCCATGGGAACAGTACCAAAGCTTTAGTAGTTGTTGGTTACCTTGGCATCACCCATAATACAAGCCAAGTAAAAAGCAAAGAACTAATTGACTTACTGAAATCAAAAAAACATCCGCCCCGTTTCTGATGTTGTGAAGGACGAGAGAACAGAAATAGAAGTGCAATTTTTCTCTTTCATCCCCTCATCTTAGGATCAGATCTCAAAGGTTTCTAACTCTTTGTTATACAGCTTTAGATGAGACAACTGTGTCGTGAAGGCTCTGCTCCTTGAACACATTATCCTCACAGCAGCGAATATAGGCTGAGGAGCATGTTTGCCATAACACCCCATCCCTCCTGCGTGGCCTCCAGCTAGATTAAGATCTTGTGCCCTTTCTCACCCTCTAGGACTACTGAATTTGGCTTTACAAAGGGTTGCAACGTCAGTAGGCTTCCCCCACCTTCTCCCCTCCCTTAATGACTGCCCTCACTTATTTGGCACCACTTTAAGTACAGATTGGTGATGTTCCTGTGAGGAAGATATAAAAAGGGAAGTAAATGTTACACATTCCAAAGGCAGGTTACACTCTGAAGAAGTTAGGGCTGGATTAAAAGTATCTCTGACTTCTTAAATCCATTTCACAGCCCACACCAAACATCCTGCTGCGCTGAGCCAGCCAGCCGAAAGATAAATTGAGGAAGCAAATAGGATACAGTGTAATTGCTAAACAGGAGAAAACTGTAAATACAGCCATAGAGTGCCTCTTCAACAATGTAGTTTCATGCAGATAAAGTCATTTCCTTTGCACAATAGAGATCAATAGCAGCACTTTGAGATAAATCCTGCAAACAATATGCCACTGCAGGAACGAGCCCATGGATGAGAAACAGAAAGGATTATTTACGTAAAAGAGCTACAGTGATCACCATTATTTCATTTGGACAGCAGGTTCCTGAAGGCTTCTGGGGAATGCTAAACCCTGCATGTTTAAGGGCTGCTTACCACCATGGAAAGCCAGCCACTCTGGCACTGCTCCGTTGCCTCCCCTGGCAACTTTTCCAGGTGTCCTTACAGTATATGGAGTTTTCCTTAAAATAAGGGCTGCAATTTTCATACTATTTGAAGAAAAGTTTCTGTCCTTCATAAAGGACAGAAATACTTGAAAACATGCTCCATCCCTGCCAGCGTTCAAGGCCAGGTTGGATGGGGCTTGGAGCAACCTGCTCTAGGGGAAGGCATCCCTGCTTGTGGTAGGGGCTGGAACTGGATGAGCGTTAAGGTCCCTTCCAACAGAAACTGGTCTGGGAATCTGTGATTGCTTGTAGAAGAAGAAAAAGCAAAACCCCAAAGGAGACGTGACACAGCCAGGATGCAGGAGTGGGACAGCACAGCACCATAACTGGAAACTTCCTCGTCAGCTGTCTCACCAAGGACCACACAGCTACCAAGTACTGGCTTATAACTTGGGTACAGGCAGGTACATCCAGAAGAGGTTCATGTCAAGTGTTGCCACTGAACGTAAGAGATGTTCAAACTGAGTTACAAGAAAGGCCTTTGATAGATAGGCTACTACAGCAGGACCCCTAAAGCAGTTTTCCAGTGATGGAAAATCATTTCTCTATTAAAAACACACACCCAAACAAAACCACACATGAAATGCCAATGTTTCTCATTTAGGGAGATTAGGATTTTCAGTGAAGTAAGGAGTGTTGCTTTGTAGGATCCTGCTTTTAATTCAGACATCTTGGACTCTGCTGGACACCAGAGAAATGCTGTTTTGACACACAAGCTCTAACTTCAAGCAGTACACAGGACTACAGATGGCAATATTGGGCCTTTAGAGAGCTTATTCCAAAGTGACAAAGTTCAGTGGAAAATAGCACAGATCTTCCTTTTTGAAAGGCACAAGGATCATCATCTACCTCTTTTATTAAAGAAAATGGATTCCTTTTCGGAACCACAAAGAAGAGATTGATGACTTCCCAGACCACATCTCCATATATGAGAGTTGTATAGAACCAAAAGACAGCAGTTACAGTTGGTTAGGACTTAACAATACCACCAATAACTCACATACCAATTACAGCTGAAGTTCTCATGGTGTTTTATGGAGACTAGAAAGCAATATTATAGCACAGGGAAACTCATGATGTAATTTATCTTATCCCCTCAGTACTTGTTAAAGATGATGTGGGGGGTTTTAAGTAATAAATGTACACAGCAAAACAGTAAAATAGGTACAAACATTTCATTTTCTTACATGTAGAGCAGAAGCAAATGCAAGAGAGTGTAGAAGGAAGTGTGCAACCCACAGTGGCACTTACTGTTGTGTTGACATACGCTGTCCTCAGAAGCCACAAGAGATCTGTGGAGACCAGAAGCAAAGAGCTTCCCAGCTAGATGGGGCTTGCTGAGGGCTGAACCTTCCAGTCCTCCCCAAGGTCAGTATAACTTGTCGAGTTTCATTATCTCACACCCACCTGCTAAAACCTTACGCATCACCAGAGTACTAAGATTCCACATTGGTTTCTTATAGACATCTCCTCCACCACCCAAATAGCATGCCTTTTTGCTCAGCTTGTGAGCAGAAGTCATAACCCTTGGTAATAACCAAATAGCATGCCTTTTTGCTCAGCTTGTGAGCAAAAGTCATAACCCTTGGTAATAACCAAATAGCATGCCTTTTTGCTCAGCTGTGGCTCAGTCATAACCCTTGGTACTGAACAACTGAAGAAGGCTAGACTGAGCAAGCAAGAAATAGTGCATTGTAACAAAATAATGCAACCCAACAACGACCAGGTTTTTTCTTGGCTTTATAAGCTAGGCATTACAATAAAGATGATAAAATTCAGAGTACATGTTTTCCCACAGGCCCATAGTTCCCAGAAGATTCAAGAACAGCTCTACGTATCAGTTGTTTAAGCAGTGCTTGCTCCTCCAGTGCTGTGCCACTCATTGTACATCAGCTAAAGCCAAAGGTTAGAAGAATCCTATTTCTCTACTGTGCCTTTCTTTCAGTCTTATTCTTGTTCTTGTCATCTTTATGCTTTGCTCTTTTGGGTTAATGTGGCACGTCTCCAACACAGCCCTGGAAAATAACTATAATGTGGTTTGGGTTTAGTGTCATTAAACCCGATTAAGGCTTAAAGGAGTGCTCATGAAAATCCATAATTATCTCACAAAACAAAATAAAAGACTTTTTTGCCAGGGAACTACAAAGAACTTCACTTCTATTCAACTGTTTAGGCTACATGGGGAAAGATAATGTGCAATGTTTTCCCTCTGCACTTTTCTGTGCCTTGAAAATACCACAATACAGCAAAATAATACTGAAAACATCAACCTTCCCCTAAAGCTGATTTTTAATATGAAACTAAATATACAGTCTCTATTTAAAGAAAATAAAGTAAAAACCAGAGAGATCACAATGCATCTTGATTGATGTGTTTGTGCTTTGGGTACAAGGCTGGACTTTATGACTAAATCTATAAGGATAAAAAAGTTCTAGCTGGACAATAGCACACTGTGGCTCAAATCAACACAGTTAAACTGTTTAGCTTCCTACAACACAGTATTGTCCAGTAGTTTGGGCATTCCCCCAGTCCCACTTCACCATGTCCTTTACTTTGCATTTATTGCTTTTTGGGAAGGGGAAGATACTGCTCTGAACTCTGTGAGCAGAGGCATAGTCAAAGACACACACGAATACGCATTCTTCTAACTCCTCATTTAATGTTTAATAGAGGACAATCTCTGCCTGTAGCTTTTTGGTCTGTTTCCAGTTGCAAATTACACGCAGATCAGCCTTTACATCAATTGCTGCTTGAAAACCTCAGTAAGAACTGGGGAGAAAAAGAGCCTTTCTCCGCTGCAGCATCAGGAAAAGGGTCTGGGGCAGCTCCACTGCTGCTCTCCATGGGCTAAGCATTCCCACAAACCTGTCCCCAAAGCCTTGGCAAATACAACAGCATCCTAGTTTGATTTTTCCAGTAATACCTCCTCAGAGAATAAGCTTGCCTAGACTTGGCATGAGCAAAACCCAGCTTTCTTTCGCACCGTTAAGAGGCTCACAACCTTAGTTGTGTTAATTAGAGGCTGATGTAGTCACACCCTGGTTTTAAGCTAGTGGGTGTTCTTGAGCTCTGAATACCATAGACTTCTTCCCATATAGCTCTCATATCTGTATCCAGAGCTGGTCACCACAGGATGAATGCTTCCCCACCTTTTACACAGGGATGAACCAGCAATGCCTGTGCGATGGTTGCATGTTGTGCGCATGCTGAACCGCAATCAGAGGATGGATGTCCTCTGTACCTGAATGAGAGCTGGGTCTGTAGCCTGCAAAGCTGCCCCTGAAGTGCTCTAACATGCAAATTTAGAGATGTGGGTGAATGTATGTGCTGTAAAGAAGTATTTGAGGAACTCTGCAGCCCCAGGCAAAGAAGGTGAAACACATTGACAGTCTCAGTAACAACATGAGAAATGTAGGAGGGGGACTAAAATCACCTTCTTGAAAGTACTAAGTATGGTTTACTCCAAGTACTAACATGGCTTACTCATGTTAGAAGCAGGTTGAATTCCACTCACATTTACCCCCTACATGCAGTATGATTGTATCATCTAAATCACAAAAGAAATAACAAGCTTCCTTCAGAAGGTCTCAGGCTTGGCTCTCCTGCACAGTTTCATGGGTACGCACAAGTACAACCATTCAAATACCCTGTGCTCTTCCACTCCACCCACTTGCCAGTGAGAACAGTGAAATGACGGCAAAGGAGAAGCTGAGTCAGGCACTACTTTGCAATGTTAAGGTAAATCACATTATAAACCTGCAAAGCTTCATCACACGGACCAAGGTGATGAAACCGTTCCTTACACATGCCACTTCCCTACCTATTAGTATTAAAAACAACTTAAAACCCCACCTACTGCATTAATGATGAGCACCCACAGACAAGGGACAGTCTTACTTTAGCAGCAATGGGAAGTTTGAAACAACCTTCCAACACCATCAGCAAAGGCAATGCGGGAATTCTCCCTCTTTCATGACACAATTCTGTCAATTAGCTGAAAACAGCAATTACCATTCCTTTTCTTTATTATTTGTGGAGAATCAAAACTTGCTGAGGATGATAAATGGCTCCTTGGAAAACGCAGCAATCGGTTCTGCTAAATCTGCACTTTGCTGTTTGTGTGTGGGTTTTGATACTTCTTTTACCTGTTCTTTCACACAGCCTATAAAAAGAAAGTAGGGGCTGCTGGGGGAAAAGGAGAGACAGGACACACATCATGGAAGGAAAATGCCAAGGGATGGTTTAGAGGGAAGCACAGAGCTTTCCTCATTTCACTCACTGACCCATGACACGTCCCCACACCTTCATTAATCAGACACAAAAGTTAACGCTGTTGACCGCGTTAGGAACAAAACCTCGTGTAAGTTCTTCTGAAACAAAACAGACACAAGCTGATGCATTCAGAGGGTGACCTTTGAGAACGCTGCTTCATTAGCATTTCAAACAGCACAGCACAAAATTAAGACAGGAAATAGACTTGCAATGCTATTTGGCTGCAGAACTATGTATCAATTACATGCTCATAAATAACAGGACACCAATATTTGTCCCATTGTCTCAGCTAATAATGGCGTAACATGCAAAGAGCATTTCTCCTAACAAAAATCAAGGAGCGTGTTTAAGTGTATTCCACCTCTTACGTACACTGAGTGAAGCCAAAAGAGGCCCTTTTGCCCTTTGAAAGGGATGATCTCCATGCCTGCCCTCCCAGGCCCACCAAAACCAGTTACAGACAGTAGGTACAGGCTGCACTTTAAACACAGAGTCCTACCATCCCTTCCCACCCCACAGCAGCAAGCTAATGAGGAGCTCTCAATAACCCACACAGGCACTACAGAAAGGGATCCAGATGTTAATATTACCTCTTCCATGCAATGCCATACTGTTAGCAGATCCCATCCTTCTCAAGGGGATCATTTTTACCCAAGACATGACAGCAAAACCCTACCCATACTTAATTGTTGATGACCCTGAGCTCCTATGCCATTTCCTGGTGCCTGCTGCGTGCCAGCCAGACACAGCCACACTGGCCACAATCATACTCATTTGACACTGCCCCTCTCCTATGGGACAGGTAACTGAGCCTGTTCTGTGCTTCAGGTTTTGGGATCTTGCAATGGAAGGAAAAATGAGCCACCTAAAACAATGCTTAGTAGGCAAGCGCAATAGAGCCCTCACAGCAACCCAGCACTCAACTTGGTGGCCTCAATTTGCTACGAGAGGGTTTCAGCGCAACCCACTGAAACCAGGCTGAACTGAAGTGCCACCAGCAGTGCCGCAGGAGGAGCAGGGCCAGCGTGCCTGAAAGCCAGAGCGAGGTCTAAGAGATGGACAGGGTACCAAATCGCTTCTTGAGGTTCCATACACTTCAGCCTCCTCTTGGATAAGCTAGTGATAACGCCCCTCTTTGTGGAACAGGATTAGGACCTTCCTTAGACTGCAGTCTATTATTTGACATGTGATTTACTGTCCTTTACTGCCCAGGCAGGGAAGGAACTGCTCCTGAAGCATGTGGCTCCCATCTCAGATAGCTTGGCCTGGGTTCTACTAGCACATGCTGCCAAAGTAATGCCTGTTCATTCCTACCAACACAGCGCAGCAATTTGTAGGGCCAAATGCAAGTTTTGGGGTTCTTGAACACTCACACAGAAACCACACATAACAGTTCCCAGGGCAGAATGAAGGGCTGGGCATGATGAACTCTTCAAGTGTCACTGCCAGTCCTACAGTCGTGTGATTAAGTCAAGTTATGTCATTTGAATCTGTTCCTTTATTATCCCTTTTCTATGAAAACAGGCAAAAGTAACAGGGAATGAAGCTTACTTGCATGTAACGGACTAGGGGGATTAGTAACCTGCTTCTATTTGCATTAAGACATCATTTAGGTTATGAGTTTTCATACAGAGTCACAGAAAAATCAGGTGCTTAACAGGCTCATTGTTTGGGTCACATAATAAGCTTGCACATAAAACGTCCCATTATCAGGCCATTACACAATCACTGCTGTGCCACAGTTTGTGTCACCAACCTACTAAGGGTTAAGGAAATAATTATTGTGGTGTTGAGAGACTTAGTAAACAGCAGAAGTTCAAGGATGAACCAGATTTGTTGATCCCAGCAGAGAACTACAGTTAAGATGTAATATTTCCTTATGTGTATATGCATGTCCCTTTACTGTTCATCAGTATTAAAAAGGGAATTTATGCTTAACAGCTCTCTAGGCCAGCCAGTGCATCTTACCAGCAGGCAGAATTAACCTGTCCATCACAACAAACTGCCCTTTCCCTCCCCTTATATTATCAAAGCCCATTGAGATTAAAGCCATAAGAAAAACAGTCACTTGCTTCAAATTCACAGGCTTATGAAGTTATATTCCTACACATCAGTAGTCATCTTTAATAGGAAAAGCCAAATCCCAGATGTTCCCCGAACGGTAATGAAAGAGTATGAGAAACATTATACACATTTGCTGAACTCTCTCATCAACACCATAAAATATCTTGTCAGGGTGCCCCAAACCAGCACAGTCAGAAAGGCAACATTTGTGGGGCTGGTCTGCCTAAAGAGGAAAACTACTTACCCGTTTTGCAAGACTGAAAGTGGCTTTGGGCAGCTTTCCCTTCCAGAGGGCTCTTCTCCAGCCTCTTCCATTGGTACCCATCAGCAGAGCCGTGTTAAAGTGAGGGACGTTTCAAAATGCTTCACTGCTCCACACACCATCACCCAGAAAATCCACTTTGACCAAAGTCAATACTACAGCTTTACTTTATCAATTGTCATGCTGATCTCAACAAGGTGCTTCTAGATCCATTGCTGGTATACCCCTTCCGAGGTCTGAAAACCAGGAAAAGTCACTGTATTATGCAGCCACCTCATGTTTGTTCTTCAGCTGAATGTTCCCATTCTCCATTCACTCCACAAAGACCCTTCAAATGCACTTACCAAGCCAGCTGAATATCTTCTAGGATCAGAACGCCTCCTCCTCTGACACAGCACTCCTTGTCAACCAGTTGAGCTGATTTGCTTGGGTTAAAAAGTCTTTGTGCTTCCCTTGGGGTTGGTCAGAGGCTGTAAAGCTGGGGATGACCACACTAGAATAAAAGGAAACCCAAACCAAATACATCAGTATTACAGTTGATAAATATACCAAGCAGCTAGCCAATATACATGTGTAAGTCAGCACAAGTTCATTGAACTCACAAAACTCCCTGGGGCATCCTGATACCATGGTAGTGTGAACAACCTAAGGGACAAAGGAAAGAATAAGTGGCTGCATGGACAGAACTGCTGCTGGGAGCTCTCCAGGAAGCTCTGTCATTGCTCAGGAGCAGCCACAGCTTTATTTGTGCTGTAAATAAGATCTCTTTCTTTCTAGAACCGTGCTTGGAAGCAGAGAAGTGACCCTACCAAGCTCAGAGCAATACAGGGAAAGAGAGCCCTTTAGGATACCCACATCCTTTTGTGCTGCTCCCACAGACCAAACTATCATGGATGCTCACTGACAGAAAGCCCTGTAACAGACAATTGAATAAAACCACTCCCCTAAATTCCTTAGAAGCCTTTACTGGATACCCTTTATCATCCCTAGTCAAAACCACCTTTCTTCTACTCACTAAAGTCCCCTACTACTTGAAAAGCAGAACTGCCTCAGGACAGATGTGTCCCTGCAAAACAGTAGCAGAGCACAAATCCCATGTCCATCCCTTCCAGACAAGTCACATCCTCAAGGGGTGACAGTCAAATGCAGGGAAATTAAAGCTTGCACAGCTCGGAGGACAGACTGAGAAGGCAGAAAAGTGAAACAGTGAAGGACTGAGATTTGCCCCCCAGAAAGGTTGATTTTTAGTTTCCCTGCCTTGCCCATAGTAAGCAGCAGCACAAAACCTTATATATTCAGATGTATGTTTCAGACAAGAGGAACAGGCAAAATTAATCCAGCAACCAGAAAACTGCTGAGGACGGTAAGCATAATGCTTTCTCCAGCTCCCATCTGCTAATTGGTGAAGTATATAACTGCTTGTGGATTGGTTTTCTCCCTCTTTTAACAGAGATAACACCAGTCCACATCCTTATGAAACTCTTCAGCAGCTTTAGAATGCCTGAACTGGGGGCTGAGAGAAGCCCAAGCCTTCCAGTTTCATAAACAAATTGGAGCTGGGTGAGGATCTAAGCTGGTACTCTCCCTGCAATGATAGCGGCGATGCAAAAAGGTACCAAAATGGATTCCTCAGTCCTACTCTCATTTTCTAAAGGGAGCACCACACGTGCCTTTGTCAAGGTGGGTCCAGCTTTCGGTACTGGTGCAGCACGTACAAGCAGGATGTATTGGTGAGAGGTATTTTCAGCAAAGGATTCATTTCCCATATTATAGCAGCCAGTTTGTGGAAAACAACAAACACAGAAACCCCACAACGATGAACAGGAGAGGTTTTCCTTGGCAGAATTCAGCAGGTGACACATTACTGCAATGCACGGAATTGCTCATGCCAAGCACCAACAGAAACAAGGAGACAAAGCCAAGGAAAAACTAGCGCAAGTTCGTGGGGAGCTTTCACACAGCAGAGGACATGTGTGAGATTAACAGAGAGGCTGACTAACAGTAAACCACCTCTCAAAACACACCCCAAAGTCAAATCTAAAGAGAGAGGCAATGCGGGAGCAGCAATCCACATCAAGTCACAAGAACTTGGGTAAGGCCTTGGACCTCAAGAGACACATGTTAAGGACACACTGAAACATATCACTAAATCCTATCTGCCCATCTGACGTTTTTCAGCAGCAAACATCACAGTGAGCAGCCTGCCTGCTTAAAGCACCCACACAACAAGAGGAGAACCAAATACAACCAAACAAAAGCTTTCCATGAAGATCTATGCCTGAAAGAAACCCAGCAGTAAGAAAGACAAATCCCATCCAACCCCACTGAGAAGCAGTCTCCCTGCATGGATAACAATGGGCCACAATCCAGAATTCCCACAGGCTTCAGCTGCTCAAACCTCATCAAATACACTTACAGCAACATAAGGAATGAGAAAGAGAAACAAACCCTGACCTGTGATAGGCATCCATAGTGCTTTCCTGCTCAGGTGAACAGCTGGACAACCAGCAAAGGGCGGCAACCAAGCTCGTTAGCCTGCAGCGAGCTGCTGTAATTAAGCAGGAGCCCAAAGCAATCAGCGGGATTTGAGACACCTGGGAGACCACGGGCCTTTTGTGACAAAGGAGGAGAAAAGCCCTGATTTCTCAGGTGATGGATGGCAGGGGAGCGGTGCCAGCACCTGCAGACATCAGCAGCGCTGCTCTTTCCAGGCCTTCATACCTTTTGTGGGAGCCACAAATTAATCCACCCGGAACCCATAGGCAGTGAATCCAACAGATGAACTGTAAATGACTAATTAAAGGCCAAACAGTGGTTTCCTTACTCGCGTTTCCCAGTACCTTACACCACGAGTGGTCCCTTTGGCTTCAATTAGTTGCTATCCTGATGGGTGCTGACTAAAGAGCGGATCAATGCCCAGTCTTGGCAAATGATGAGCTTCTGCCCCAATGGGTTTTCCTGCGGGATGCCCGGGTTCTTTGCAGCTGGCTGCCATGCTGCAGGTGAGCATCCCAGAGCTCAGAAAGCTCCCAACACCATCCTCATCTGGAAGTCTGCTCTTTCCCACTGCCAGATGCTGCGAGCCCGCACTGCTCACAGCAGGGCCTGGAGGAGCAGTTGGATCAACACAAGGGCTGCAAAGTTCATGGAGCTCCTTCCCTCACCCCTGCATTATCAGAAGCCCACAAACAGCAGCATTTGGACTGAGGCAAAGGGTTGTGCACCGCAGAAAAGCAGGGGTTTATGCTTCAGTCTTTCAAGATGGGAAGGATGCTGTAATGTCAATTGTGCCTCAGGACAAAGCCTGCTCAGAAGCCTCCAAAATGTTCCAAAGAGGCGTTTTACTCCTACATATCTTCCACACTGGGCTCTGTGAATGTCACAGTCCAAAACAGAGGTACCCAAGGCATTTATAGCCCCCAGGAAGGAAAATTCATGAGAATCAGCCGTTATTTTGAATTTTGCAGCTTTTTAGTAACTTCAGTCAAAGGGGAAAGCAATCTGGTGCTTTATGGCTTCTCACAGCATGTTAAACACAGACTGGATGCTCTAGATTTATTGTGCAGCCATTCCAGCTCGCACAGGTGTAGCACACTGGTTTACATTAACTCCCCCCCCCCTCCAAGTCTGTATTAATAGATGGCACTTATCCTGCTCCACAGCAGGTTATCTTCTAGAAAACTGAATGCCTTTCACCCTCAGAAAATAAAATATTAAATTAAATAATAAAATAAATCAAAAAGGCCCATTTCTTTATTCCTTTTCAGTTTCCTCTTGTCCTCACCCCTGGTCAACAGACAGGCAGGTTTTCCTGTGACCCCTCTGAGCACAGGCCAACAGAGGGTCATTAGGAGAGCAAAAGCAGCACTGGGAGCAGCAGCATCACCGGAAAAGTGACATTTCTTGCTCACGAAGACCCCTTTCTTCCTATAACTTCAAACTGTACCCATTGCCCAAACTGCTTTTGGCACCTTAGGTGGCTGTGCCAAGCGGAGCAGATTTCAGGGCACCCCAGAGGTCCCCATAAAGCTCCATGCAGCAGCTCTAAGGCAGGAGAGGTCCAAGTGTGCTCCCAGGCGGGAGTCAGAACTCATTCCCAGCTTTGCCTCGGGGCTTGTTTGGGTAAGAGGATTTATTTCCCTGTGCCAAGCAGGGAAGCTACAGAGGAGCTCAAATCACTGAACTTTTAAGTATCTCATGACCTTTTTTTGGCCAGCCTTTCCTGGTTGTCAGAAAAGCGGGGGGGGGGGGAAGAGAGAAAGCACCCAAGTGAACTAAGAGCAGAATAAACTTGGTTTACCCTCTCCTGCCTCTTCCTCAGAGCATCCCTGCTTGCAGGCTCACTGTTAAGAGGCCAGACTAGCTCTGAGCTGGGACCAGCAGCCCTGCCCACCAGCCCACCTTGAACCAGCAGCCAAGAAATCAGCGCTCAGCTGGGGTAAGGAGCACTGCTGGTGGCAGTGCGAAGGATGTGCAGGTACAGCTGCAAAATGGGGACGTGAACCAAGGGGAAAACATGAGCTGCTCAGGGCATGAACCAGGCTCTTCCCAAGCAGCCAGGTGTGGCAAGAATTGGACCCGTTTTGAACCCTTGTCATCTATAACCACAGAGAAGAATGAAAATCCCGTAACTCTTAAAGCCTGTAACCATTTAATCGCACCAAACCTCATCATTCCTCACAAAAAACCAGCCAATTGGCTCCTTTCCTCGGCTGATCTCCCCCCAAACCCTCAACATTGGTTTGTGTGTGCAGAGCTCGGTTCAGAGCAGCAAGACCTGAACAGCCCCAGCATCCTCCTTATGCACAGAGGACTTCGGATGACCCAGGAAAGCTCATAAAACAAGGCAAACATAGCAAAGATTGTACTAATTAAATGGAGACCATCAAAAGCAACTTAAGTTTTTAAAGGAATCTTCCACTGTTTATAGAGGGAAGCTGATGCTGTTCAAATGGCTCCTGAGAGGACAATGCTAGCAGCAAGTCTGCAGCATCTAGAGTATGTTTGTCTACCAGATACTTGGTAATCTATCTATGTACACTTATTATAAGTGAAAACATACACAGACCTTGGCAACCCAGACACCCACCGTGGATTCAACGCACACTGCTCCTAAGTCTATTTATTTTCTCACATGCCTAAAGCAAGCCCAGAAGGCTTCAAGCAAAACTTTCTAGGGTGCAATACCACTGCCACAGGCAGAGGTAGAAAATAAATGACTTCAGGTGCTTTGGGAGCATGAGCAGTGCTGCAGGCTGAGAGGCAGGCAGTGGAAAATAAATACAGCTAAACAGTAGGAAACAGATTACTTTTGCTCCTTCAGGCTTCCCACTGGGGAAGCGGATGGCAAATGCAAGGCTGGAAAGGGCTTCCAGTTACCAGTGCCCTAGATGAGGAAACTATCCCCTTTCCTTTTACATTCTTCAGCTGTTGGTGTTGTGAAAACCCGTGATTGTGTTGAGCAAACACAGTGTGCTCCTGGGGTGAAGGCGTTGCCTTCACCTGGTGCTTCTTGTTTGCTGCCCATAGCTCCAGCCAGAAGGGATCCCAAACCGAGCAGGGTTCATTGCTTTCTAGAGCTGGACATCAGGGGAAAGGCCATGTCCCTGACCTGTCCTTCTGGAAGCAGATGCAGAAGGGGGTCCTGTGTTTGCTGTGAGCACTGATTGGGAGCTACCTTACTCGGGGGGGTTACAGCTGCAACCCCCAACCTGATTACTTCAAGGATTAAAATTCAAGTCCCCGAAAGTGGCCTGTTCTGGTGCTTAGAAGCAGCAAATTCTGTTTATCAAGGCTTTTCTCTGTCTTTTTAATCCAACGTATCTTTGAAGGTAAAGGGCCTTTCAGCTCTTTCTTCCATATACACTCTGCCTACTAAGTATTTCCAGCTCCAAGAGCATACTGCACCTAAGAACTGTTAAACTGCTCTAAGTCAATGTTAATTCTGCCAAACTGCCCCATAGCAAAGGCTCTGTAAGTCCATTAAGTACCACGAAATGAAGAGCTGCTGAGCAGTGCCAGCAGCATCGAAGTTCCCAAGGTTTCTGTGCACTGATTGATAGCGTTCGTACCTGGCTCAGAAAACATCCCCACGCAAACCTCAGCCTCAGGGCAACCTGCTCCAGTGGTGTCACAAGCAAGTGAAAGAAGAAAGGAAATACATGACCCTTCCTCCATTTCTGCCCTTGCTCCTAAGGTCTTTGGGTGGATCATGGAATCAATCGACACCAGCAGCTTCTCCGGTAAAATTACAAGCGACATAAAAAGTTAGGAGTTGCATTTGGGTTTTATCCTGCTTTATGGAGAGATCTGTGAAACAGCACTCTAAAAACAAAGCAAGGACTTGGGAGGAAGCAGCAGTTTGCATTATTAATATGAATGCATTTTAAAAATCCAGATTTACTTTTAACTTCTTTGCTTTTCCATTATTAACATTTCTCGATGCTGTACCCGGCGTAGCCCCATGAATAAATATGCTGAAGTAATTTAATATGAAGATGGAAATGGCTTGGGTAGTTAGAGCAAGTTCACATCCATCTGTACAAAAACAGTCCTGCAATCTTCTTGACACCAAAAAATGTAAGAACATGCCTGCAACTGCTCTTACCTGTAGATTTCAGAGCAAATGAGGATGCAGGAGGGGCTGCTGATGGAGGGGCACTCAGCATCACCCCTCAACTGGCAATCTCAAACTGGCCCTTGTCAGTGTGAGGTGTGGGGCTGGCACCATGCAGAGCCTGAAGGATCACATCAGTGCCTTGGTACCAACCCTGGGGCAAGCCAGCCCATTCTGCATCAGCACCCAGCTCTTCCTGGTCAAAGGCTGCCCATAGCTCCAAAACACAGTCAGCTGCTGGAAGGCTGGGGCTTCCCAAAGGCAGCATCACTGCGTGGTGCATGCAGTCCCAGAGAGAGCAGGTAGACATCAAGGAGGGTGCCAACGGAGGAGGCCTTCTGTAACTCAGTAGAACAAGGTTTCATTGCACCACGCTGCTGATGCTCAGCAGCGGTGAGGCTGGAACAAGCTCTCTGTGTTTAGGGACAAAATGGGGTTTGTTTCGTTGTGAAAAAGGGATGTAATACTCCATTTATTAACCTTTCACTTTTAAAACTGCCTCTCACCTGGAAGTGGAATATCTAGCAAGCCAAGAAGTAGCTGTATTGAAACATCACAGCTGAGAGCAGACTGAATTCCTCTGCAGCAGCCAGGAATTGGTTGTTTTCTGGGTAAGAAAAGGTTAAAAAAGCCTTCATGTGGAAGCAGAAAGACTTTGTGGCATTTACAGAATTAGCACAGAGGAGAAATCCATGGTTCAGGATATTTCCAGGACAGACTGCAGCAGAACTGCAGAGAAAAGGCAAAAACAACAGCATTAAAACCCCATACAGTTAAGTTACCTAAATAGTGAAAAGCCTTGGAAGATGTAAAACTCTCCACATTGCAATGGTTTAAACAAAACACACTTAAAAAGAGATTTTATACTGGGTACTATGCCAAAATAAAGCAAGCATTAATTAGCGGCTGTTCAAGAAGGGTACTCTGAAAATGTTAATTAAAAAGGGCTTTCAATTAACAGCACACAGCTTTAAGGGAGATGCTTAGGAGAAAAGATTAAGCCTTTGCTTTCGGGTTTCTGGAAGCAGTCACAAGGTCTGGTCTGGAAGCTGCAATCAGAGCATAGGGCTCACTCCTGATATGCTGGAGCTCTTTGGGGGGAACAGTTGATGCAAGCCTTCCAGCGCTGGGGAGCTGCTGAGGATGGACTCTCCTAAGCTGGAATTGCAGCCCCAGGTGAGCTGAGGAAGAGGAAGTTCAGTGTTTTCCAGTCTGAGCGTCTGACCTGAGGCAGAAGGATCATTTGCTTCACGAGGGGCTGACCCCAATGCAAACCACAGCCCTGCCATTCTGCAGAGCACGCTGCTCCCTTTGGTTCTGACACAACCGGTCACGCTCAGATCCAGGAGGCCTTGTTTAAAAGCAAGCCCATTTGCAGAGGAAATGGCACTTGAGAGGGTGCTGAATGCAATGTGTTAGAGAAAAACACATGGCAGAGCTAAGTTCAGGTCCTGCGAACATGCTGTAGCTCTAACATGAGGGAAAACAAGGCAGAGGAAGAGAGTCTCCTCTCAGGGGAAAAGCAGTCTCACTGATGAATGACATGATTAATAGCTAAAGGAGAGCAGATCAAAGGCTGAAAACTGTAATCAAAGCATTAATACAAGATGTCCAGGCAGCTGTCAAAAGCACAGAGCATGGTACATAGACCAAGGCAGGCAGGAAAGAAAGCAGCAAGCTAGCTTGCTTTTGGCCTTTCTTTAAGATGGGAGAAGAATGAAAGCTGAGCCTCAGGTTGTCATGCAGAGGGCTACAGGGAGAAACACAAGCCACAGAGTCCGATCTAAGGATATTGTGTGCAGGGAGCATGAAGGGTCTGGTCTTTGGCATCTCACAGCCAAGCCAGACAAGGGCCCCAGCTTCATGACCTGTCTTCAGGACAAAGAGCATTGGAGCCTTGGGACATTGGTACAAGCACTTGTGCAGGGTCTTGTGTCTGAGAGCTGTTCACTCCCAGGACAGGCTTTAGGAAGGCTGGAGACTGACTGGGGAAGGCCTGGGTTCTATTTCAAAGCTGTCAGCAGAGCTTGCACCAGAGGGCTTTAAGCACAAATACCCTATAAATAATGATGATGACATGCACTGGACCCTTAACAACAAATACAGATAGAAACCACGCATCCCCTCAATGCTGCTGGGGCAAAAGGCTCCCTGAACGCCACCAGATGCAATGGTGCAGGTTGCAATGACGTGTGTGCATCTGCAAAGGCAAAGTACAGCAGCTCCTTCAAAGGAGACAAGAAATCACATGTGAGACAAAACTCACATAGGTCAGGTAGCAAAGTTTAACAGCACTGCGTGCGCCAGACACAGCCGCTCAGTGGCCTTGAGTTCTGTACACAAGAGGCACCAGAGCTATGCCGGGTGAGCGTCCCTGCTAAGTAACCCTGATTAATCCATCAAATCATGACAGTGTCCTGAAAGGATGAGCAATGCCGCAAACTTCATGGGTCAAGGCTTCGCAGTTGAAAGAAATCATCCCCTGTCAGCTTTCAGCAGGCTCCATCAACACATAGAGGCTGAAATCCCACTTCAGTTACAAACGCCCTTGTGGGTTGGGTCTAGAAGAGCGCCTGGGGAAACGAATGAGGTGGTGCGTGCTGAAAGATGCCCTCATGCGCAGCAGTGCCTTGGAGGGATGCACAAGAAAAGTACTCTAACAGCTGGAGAAGCAGGAGGTGAAGCTTAAATGTGGTCTAAGTCAGAGGTGCATGACATGGGAATCGAAACGGCTGCTGCAGGGGATTAGAGAACAGAGCAACATAGTAGGTGGGCTGTCCTCTGTAGCCTACACACAGATGTTTTCATTAGGGTATTAGGTACAGCTCATTATAATTGTCAGGATGTTTGATTGAGCATCTCTGTTTATAGCACGGGATAAGCTCTGGCTACCGGGAAAACTGGAGGTGCTTTTTCACAAGAACAGTGACTGCTAAACTGTTGAAACCCACACTGAAAAAACCCCTTTGTTTTCCAGAGGGAACAAGCAGATCCCATTGGGACAACCTGGATCTTTACCCATTTTGCCCGGCCTGCAAGTAGAAAAGAGTTTGCAGCGCAGAAGTGTTTCTCTGAGTGCCTTTCGGTCCACTGAAGCAAAAGCATTCCAGGTTTCTCAGACACATTGAGGCTCACGCTGAACAGCCAACAAACCTGGGAGGAAAACAGAACATGCTTTCTTTTCTCTGGCAAAAGAATGGGGCAAGCTCTTGAGTAGCATCGTACAAGTCAAGCCACAGAAGGAAACCACAAGTAAAGGCAGACTTGACCTGTGCTTGAAATCTGGTTTTCTGCCAAGGAATTATTTGAGGTTTCTCCAAGACACCTTGCAGCAAAGATACTCCTGATGCTGGAGGCATACGGTGCATCAAGATACAGGAAGGTATTAACTGTACCTTTCTGTCCTGCATTCAGCAGTTGCAGTCATTTTTCTTCTTCTTAAGAATAATTATATAATTATAGCAATTATAATATAAATTATATAATTGTAATAATTAAGGTACCCCTTAATCACAACAGGTAACATTGACCAGCCTGAAGACAGCCAGGAGGGACCCCGCTGTCAGCTCTGGCCGTACCTGCAGCTCTTCAAGGGGTACACATTGACACCTTGACCCATGACACGTTGAAGCTCCATAGAAGGTTCTGGGTCCCCAGTTTTCCTCCTTCCTTGCTAGGCAGTATGCAGAGGCTGATGGCATTTACAGCTTTGATGAGCTCAGAGCATCTGTGAGGGCAAATTAAATACAGCTTCAGACATAAAAAGCCATTTTGCCACTTTGGTATTTCACACCCACTCTAGCTGGAGGATCACCTTCCCACCTCGCAGACCCCAGATCATGTGTATTGCATTAGGAACTCACTCTTGGATCTGTAGTAACTTACAACTTGCACATGATGAGAGAGATTTGCTCTGGGAGTTCTCTCAGACTTAACCTGCTTAGGCCCTTCATAGTCATCATGGTACCAGTCCTATGCCAGCCCACATGTGCAGGAAGGATGCTCCTTGCCCTCCCATCCTATTGCAGTGCCATAACCCCTTCTCTCTTCCTCCACAGCCTCTCCCAGCTGAACCCTACCTCCTCAGCCACACACAGATACCCACCTGCAATAAACCCCTCTGACCTGGGCCTTGGGAGCAACATATCCACCATGCTCGTGTGGAGAGCCTTCTGCAGCCTGGCAGCTGGGAATCACCTCCTCCTGTGTTGTGAAGGCCATTCTAGCCAAGACAACGTCTATTTGCTGTTCTTGTGCTGGAAGTAACAAAGCCCTTGGCAGGGCTACTGAAAAATGGACATCAAATCACTGGGAGAGGACACCTAAAGCCTCTCAGAGGTCTATTACGTGAGATGCCCGAGGCACTGTCTAGAAAGGAGCACATCAGCTGAGAAGGATCCCTTAACAAAGCTATATTAAATGAAGCTGTTAATACTGTAAAGTGAGGCAACTGAAGGGTACAGAAAATGAAGTGTAACAAGAGGTCTATGAAGCTCTTTGGAGATTGATTGTCTTCGGATCCTCACGTGTTTTGTCAGGAGAGCCTGTACCTGCACCTACGTACAGAACTCTCTCAGCTGATAGTAGTGCCCCTACTCTGAGCTAGGGTTAAACAACTCTTCATACAAAGAAAAGAGAACTACAGCTTTGGCACAGCACACTTCTCTGTCGTGCCTGAAGCCAAACTTTCAAGCACGACGGTGGTAGGCAACTTCTTGGACTACCTTGCTTTGAAATTTGGGTTCCTGAAGAGGATCCACGGTGCGATGGAGGGGACACAATTTACAAGCGGTTTCATCAGAAGATTCCGTCTCATACCAGGGTCAACAGCCCACAGAGCAACAGGGTGAGCAGCCAACACAGCTGCCTGTGCTGAGGAGCTGACTGATTTCTGCATGGCTTTGTCCAATGGAAGCAGGGCTGGACTTATGCTTGGAAGAGGAGAAGGATTGTTACGCTCCTGCGTTTCATGTGCAAGAGCCTGAAGTGTACTTGGTGGCACTGCGTTTCGCTTACCTTTAAACTCTCAATTTACCTCTGGGGAACATGAGGGTTGTGCTGAGAAATAACAACAGCAGAAGAAACTTCTGAACCCACATCAGAACACTTGAAAACCCCCCAGAACACTCCCCTCGGGTCAGGAGTCCTTCAGAGAGAGGTAAATCTGAGGTAAATCTGTCAAATTAATGCTACTAGGATGATAAAATCTGTACCACACTGCGAAGAAAAGGGAAACAGCCCCATAGCAAAAACACAGATGGGAGAAGATGGTAAGAGCTCTTCACTGCTCTTTACCTTCTTGTGTTCTCCCCACACCTCTATGCACTGGGGTCTTTCGATCTGTGTGTCCTCCCTTAAGTCAGCTCACGGGGGGCTGTAAGGAAACATGCAGCACAGAGCAAACCAATCAGCTCAGCAACCCAGAAGGGATGGGGACTCCAGCTGCCAACACAGCAAAACTAAGAGGTGCGTTGGCCTTAACCCAATGCCATCCCAATGCTGTCCATAGCACAAAACTTTGAACCAAACCATGCTTTTGTCTGCATTTCAGGAGTGCCTCTGCTGTCGATCCACCTGGCTTGGAAAGCACCAAGTGCACTGCTCAGGTAGGCAAGCCAGCACCCGAAAAGCACGTTTGCCAAAACCATAAGGCAGAACCTAAAACTGGTGATGCTTCAGAGGGGAAATAACAGCAACAACCCACAGATGCTGAAAGACCGTTTGTGGAGAGGAAGAGGTGCTCCAACCCTAACAACACTCAGCCATCACAGGGCACTTACACTGTGCTTGCATCCAATGACTGCATCAGACTCACAACCCCCTTTTTTTAACCCTTCTTATTGTTTGGGGTTTTTTTCTTTATTTTCTTTATTTTTTCCTTTCTTCTTTTCCTCTTTTTTTCCCCCTTTATTTCCTTTTCCTTCCTCTCCTCCCCACTTCTGTCTCTTTTTATACCTGTGACAATAACAAGCCTATCAAAGTAATTGCCAGGCACGCTGCACAGCCCTACTTCACTTGCCCAACCTTGCCAACCTCCCAGCCACACCAGGCTGCCCAGGTCACCAAACCATTGCTCTCCATTCCCCTCCAGCAACTTGTTTCTTGTGTGCACCGGAGGGGGCTGTAACAAACCAACCACACAAGCACCTTTATCTTGAGCCTGAACCCCTCCTGCCTGGCACCCTGCGGCTGCAGCATTCAGTACCAGTTGGCACAGAGGGTGACCCATAGCGTGTGTTTGGGAGGGATGAGGAAAATGAGAAATTGAGATTCTTATACAGGAGGGTCGTTTCACATCTGACGCTGGGTGCTCAGCAGAACTTAAAGGGCTTAGAGACCGTTCAGGTGGCTGAAAATGTCCCATTATCTCCTTGTGCAAGTGAACCACTGCCCTGGTGATACCGCAGGTAACTGGGCAGCAGCCCCAGCACTGCCCCTGCCTGAGCCTGCTCCGCTGAGCAATGAGTTCCAGCTTCCTCTCTGCATGTTGCTTTGTCTTCATCTTTCCACAAAGCAGTGCCCTAAACTCTGTAAAGCTGCTATAAATAAGTGAAGAAACGTCAAGCCTTTGCTCAACCTGCTACAGCAGCACTGCAGTTTCACTCCCGAGGATCAAGGTCCCCCCATGCCACCCAACCCTACCCCTCATCCTTTTGTTAGGTCTCTTACAACCACGCTGCAGAGGAAAGAAAGACCTCGTCCCAAATTACCTCTGTGTTCGGAGATAAGTTTAGCCACTTCCTTAGAGAAATATTGAACATTCTGCATAGTCAACAACAAAGGCATTTGAAACCTCATCACAGCTTCAAGTATTTTAGCATCTTGAAGGTTAGCTCAGCATATTCCTCCAAAGGTTTGCTGGTTCAGAATTAACCAGAACATACATCACCTCTTCTACAGGCAGCATCCTTTCCGATATCTTCGGAGATAACCGTGTGGATCAGGAGGATTATTGTGGCATTAACTGCTCTGATTACACTCCCCACAGTTTAATAACAAGAGCAGTGAGACTGTAGGTGTATCAACAGAGTTCTGGATTTGTGAGCAAAGAAAGTTGGGGTTATTAGCAGAATGTGAGAAGAGAAAAGGTCACACACTCAAATGAGCCTCTCAGGATACAGCTGACATTCTGTGGGGCAAGAAAAGTGATTTCTCAATATAGCATCAGGAGTTTCTGATGAGAAGCAATAGGAAAATAGGAAAGCTGTAGATTCATCTTGTCACTGAGTTCTTTGGCTAGGAACTTAACCCACAGCAAACAAGGCAGCATAATGCCTTTTGTAACACCTGCTTTTTAAAGATGCTAGCTATGGTGTGTGCACACGATGCTCCTGCTCATCTCCTGGTGGCTGCAGTGCTGCTCCGGGGTGGGGTACAGTTCATTTTCCTCTTTGTAGCCGGTATGGGGTGATGCTTTGGGTTTGTGCTGCAAACAGAGCTGAGCACACAGGGGTGTTCTCATTACTGCTCACAGAGTCGAGGCACACTGTGCTGCTCACACCAGCCACCAGTGCACAAAGAGTTGGGGTGAGGAGACGCAGCCAGGATGGGTCACCCCAACTGACCAAAGGGATGCTCCATGCCTTAAGACACCTCTCTCAGCCTATAGAGGAGGGAAAGGAAGTAGGAAGGGAAGAGAGGGACGTTTGGAGTTCTGGTGTTTGCCTTCCCAAGTCACCACTACACATGATGGAGCCCTGCTTTCCTGGGGATGGCTGAACACCTGCCTGCCCTCGAGAAAGGGTAAATGGTTCCCTTGGCTTGCTTTGCCTGTTAAACTGTATCTTAACCCAGGAGTTTTCCCACTTTTACTCTTCCAACTTCCTCTCTCATCCTGTTGGGGGGAATGAGCGAGCAGTTGTGTGGTGCTCAGTTGCTGGCTGGGGTTAAATCACAGCCTGAGCACACGGGCTCCTGAAGGTATCTTTAATCAATAAGAAACATCCTTTCATTAGAAATAAAGAGCTGGAACATGGGGTCTCAGTAACACAGTGGCTGTTACTGGCGCTGCTGTTTCTTCTGTCTAATGCTTTCCCCAAGGAAGCATCCTGCCCTCTGCATGGCACATTTGCTGTTGGTACTGCACAGAGCAAAGTGGAGAGGCAGCTGAAGGACCTAACAGCTAAAATTACCAGCTACCAATGAGACTGACCGTCTATTTCCCAGGCACATGTACTGAAGATAACACAGAAGAAGTTTACAATTCTATTGTTCCAGCTCCTGCACTTGTTAAAGTGCAGAAGACAATCTGTAGTTGCTTATTTTGTATCTAAGCAACTGTCAGACTCTGTATCTACTAATAAGAAAGGGTATAATTATATGCTGCTACTTTAATTAGCAGCAGATGCCTATGTTTCTGAAATAACATGTAAGATTTTCTGAAGTGCAGAGTCTTGCTTATATGCAAATTGCAAGAGCACTTTTGGAGGCTTCGTTTGGCTGCAGCAGCTTGCTCAGGGTAAGGCACCTTAGCCCATGTGCTCAGAGCCCCGCTGCCCTGAACACCCATGTGGGTGAGCTGCAGGGCAGAGACAAATCAGTGCCTGATGTACCTTCTTGACATGAGGCAGATGCTCGGCCCTGGAACCACCAGTGCACAGCCTGCTCTGGGCTGCTGACTTCAGTGCCCCAGGAGCTGCTTTCTGCTGGAGCAGCCAACGCTGGGGCAGAATCCTTCACGTGAATATCTGCTCTCATTGAGGTGCTTCAGCAGCACGCAGCGGTGCAATGCAGCGCTTGCCTTCGGAAGGAAGGACAAGAGGGGCTGCTGCTGAGGGCCCTTCTTTGTGAATAAGAGGAAAAGAGTACCAACAAAGCAAAGTAAACCCCACAGTCTCTCAGAAAGCCATGAAGACACAAGCAAACAGAATATAGATGAGAATAACCTTGTCCAGGATAGAAAATAGTTGTTAGAGGAGTCTCTAATTTCCATTATTCAGTATTTTTAGCTTTGTTTCCATAGAAACAGCACTTGTGCAAAGATGCTGTCCTGCAAGGGAGTGAGTGGGTGCACACGGGTACCTACATCTCTGCATTCTTCTCCTGGCCTCCAGCAACTTGGAACAAATTTGCCAGCAAAGCTGACGTCCTGAGGACAATTACACATGAAAGCAGCCAGGTAAGGGAGAAGTGACCTTGTCAGCTCTCCAGCCAAAGGAATTGCATTAGACAGTAGAGAACCTGCACCAAAGAACAAACCCCCTACTGGGGACTGCTACAGCTCCAGAAGGTGCTTCAGGAGGAAAGCTTGCCCTTGCTGGAACATCAAACACTGTGACACATGGCCTGCCACAAGGCATGACCCATAGGGAAATCTGTTCTTGGGTTTGTTTAGCCTCTTAGGGCTCCTGATTAGAAACTGTCAGAATGCAAGACCTCCTGCCTGAAGGTCTGGGGTGCCAATAGAGCAGCATCTACCTCGCCTGTTTACCCATCTATTGCAGTGCCTGCCCCGCCACCTGCAGCCTTCAAACACAAAGTAGGCAGCCACGTTCAGCCCGTTTCTTCACTCCTTCCAACGGAGCTGCCAGGCTGCCCACGGACACAAGGAAAAGGGCAGGCTGTGTCATCAGGCTAAGTTAGGGAGAAACGCTGAGCATCCACCACTACTTCCTCATTGCAGAAAGACACGAAACCTCTCGCACACCTTCATATTCGTAGTTTTGTGCCCCTCTGTTGCTGTTGGCAGTCCCATTACAAGAACTAAGTTACATGAGACTGCACCCTGGGAGGCTGCAGGAGCACCCAAGGGAGCAACCTGCACCTTTGTCTTCTTTTACTGCACTTCCTAATGCCTCACCCACCCTCCGCAAGAGCCGCAGCCACTCCTTTGCCCACTGCAGTGCTGGCTGTCAGCAGACACGCACCAAATGCTTCCCCAACAGAGCCTGGTTTCACGCTCAGCTCTTATTCTGTGGCACCCCACCAGAATTGAAGGTCATTCTGATCACAGATCTCTTTGTACTTGGCCTTCCCGGGCACAGCGTCAATGCACAGCGTGGAAAGCAAAGCTTCCACAAGAGGTATCGCCCAGAGCACATACAGAGGCAGAGGGATCTGGTTGAGCAAGACAGTGCTGCTGGAGCATTTGCCTTCATTCAGAAGGTTCAGGGGGTAGTTTATACTGTAGAATACTTGTGACAAAGCCCCATCAGCTGTGCCTTTGATATGCTGTGAGAAATCGCCCATGCTTAAGGCTAGCTGCATAAAACCACTGTGCCCTTTATTAATCAGTCCTCTAGAAGAGGAAAACTCTATTTACACCTATGGTCAAAGTGACCTGAATGGCTGTTGAGCAGTATTTCAGCATTACCCCCATTCCCAACAGGGGCTCTGCGCCTCCTGCTACGCACAGAGACATCTTCAATTACCTGCGCGCAGGTAACGTTCAGCAGCAGGTAAACCCCACAGCGTGCGCTCCAAACATCAGCACGCTTTCTGTGCCGCCTGACACGAGGGACCGGGTCTCCTCACACTGCCCCGTGCAGCTCAAGAGCACACCGAGGCCCCAGGAGATGCTACCTACGTTACCACCGCATCTCTCCACGCTCCTTTCGCCGCGGATGAGGCCGCATGAAACACTTCCACCGTGAGGCCACAGGAGGGCAGCAAAGGGTCCGATGCCAACAGCAGCCTTACCGGCTCCAGCACCGCGCTCCCTTCGACTTGGCTTTTGCTGCCCAACAGCAGAAGCAGTTACCCAAAGGGACGGCCCTTATCCGGAGGGGGGAGACGGCAGTATGTGCTCTTACCTCTTCTGCAGAAGTCAGGAGAAATTCTTTGTACTAGCAAGGTTATTAACTGATAATACAGGTCATTGCTATCAGTATGCCACATAACCTACTGCCCTTCTGCTCCTTCGTTAAGCATAATGGACATGAAGTGTTATTTCACAGACAACCGGGTGGAGCGGTCCCACTGACAGCCCTGTGCTGAAATACCACATAGCCAAAGCGGGGAGACACTCTTCAAACCCAGAAAACTGTTCTAGAACCCTACAGGTAGCATTCTGCTCCAACACTTTCACAGCAATCTCCTTCTGTAGCACAGCAAAACTTTTCCTCCCGTCAGCCCGCATCATTTCATCGTGACTTTTAACGATGCTGCTCGAAATTTTCCACCCGACGCTGATGATGCTGCTGGGATGCAGGGATGCGCAACAGCAGCGCAGTGGATGCTGGAGGAGTGCAGCTCTGGCCATACCTTTCCATCTAATGCCACCTAGCGAGAAGAAGCTGACAGACACTCGCGGTTAGCTCCTGTGTATTGGGGTGCTGTAAGTGCCCTGCGAAGTTTTGTTTACTGATAAGCAGCAAGAACAACTCTTTCAGCGTGGCCACAAGGCAACTCTGGAAACAACAGCACAGCAGGCAGCTTTGTTTTGCTGGATCTAAGCCTCCTTCCTTGCTCAGCCACATACTCCCTTCCTGCTCATGGAAATTAGCACTTGCTGGAAACCACTGACTAATGAAAACTTAATTAATGGGATATGAAATACGCCTTCACTAATACAATCTAGTGGCAGAAAGAGCTGAAGAGAATAAAGTCAGCTTTCTTACTCATAAGAAACTGCATTTGCTCTGAGATACTCTTACCTACCACTCGCCCCTTGGCCTGCTCACCTTCCTCCATAGGCTGCGGGGGTCTCCAGCACTGCAGTCAGCCCCCACCTCAGTTTCTCTACTCAGACTGTGTATGATCCTACTCCTTTCTAAGACCTAACTCCCCCTCACTGGCAGCCTGTGCCAACGCTGCCAAGTCCACCTGATCTGCTGCATCTTCCCTTCCCAAGGCCCACCCTGCCCATCACCACCCCCCAGCTCTTCAGAGCCACGGGAAACCATCTTCTGGATCAACTCCTTTCCTTCACCATTACTTCTCCCTTTGCCCAAGGAGGAGGGGAAAAAATCACTTTCCCACACCTATAAATTCCTTCTCTGACTTCCCTCTACCTGCCTGCACAGCCGAAGCTCCTCTTCCTCTTCCTCCCATTCCTCTGTTTCAGTTATTCCTTAAGTGCTTTCAACTTGCTTTCCTTGCACTACCCCAAACACGGATACTGTCAGAGCCCTAGGGCCTCTCATCCCTGCTTCCTCTTCCTGAGCTCATCTGATGCTTTCCTCAAGTGTCAGCTCGCCCTCAGCTTTCCTTCCATTTTCTCCTCTCTGACCACTTCAACGCTTTCCCTCTCCCAGTTTTTGATGCCTCAGTGCAACATCTGCTGTTCGTGTTGTAGTTCTCTACAGTGAAAGAGCTGTGGCTGCCAACAGGCTTTTCCCCTGCCACCAACACATGCTCCTTTGTAGTACTCCCGCTGTCAGAATGGGCCATGATAACACCCCCCATCCACTTTGCTCCAACGTCACTTCATCACAGCAGCTGGTTAAGCCTCATCAGACCGCTTGCTGCACTGGTAAGAAACCATCAGGTAACAGAATCCCAGACTGGTTTGGGTTGGAAGACACCTCTAAAGCTCATCTAATTCCAACCTCTTCCACTAGACCAGGCTGCTCAAAGCTCAGCCCGAGGTGGCCTTGAACACTGCCAGGGATGGGGCAGCCACAGCTTCTCTGGAAGCTGAGCCAGTGCTTACAACAGTCAAAATTGCCATTTTTTTAAACACTGCCCATTTTTATATGGCACCTTCAAAAGGTAAAATGAACCTAAATAGCAGGTGGCTAATTCTAGTCAAAAGTGACAACATAAAAAGCCCCAAATCCTCCCCATAAACAGCACAAAAGAGCAATTTGGAGTGTTGCTCTGCTGTCACAACTCATCTTTTCAAGGGCTAGAACCTCCAGATTAGTTTCTTTTAAACTGAAGATAGCCAAATCCTGATAATTCAGGAGATTTCATCCAATAGTATAGCACCAAGACTTCAACCACACCATCACTCAACACAGTCTGTTTAAATGCTCTGTCAGGACAAACACATGCCAGGACACAGGCTCTGAGGTGCAAGTCACTTCAGTACTGAACACATTCTAGCCAAAGCAAGCACATTTCTCTGCTAACACAAAGACAAGACTTGCTTTCCAAGGCATCTTCTTGCCAGTTCCAGCTAGCTGGGATGGGTGATGCCTCTTCGCACCACCAAGGCCCATATACTGCCTCAAAGGACTCTGCAACAGCAAAGACACTGTTCAGTGTAACTTAGACTAGATCCTACAGATCAGCCCTGAAGCACTCGACTAACCCTACACACCAGTAACAGAACCAGCACTAGCTGGCAGTGTGAAATCAGTGGTCAGGAAAGACGCTTCTTCTTATGGGCTGGAACCATTTCAAAGAGGAATAACAGAAAACCAGTAGGAAAGACTTAGCAGCCTTGCAATGGTTTGGTGTTTCACTGACGAGCTATAATGAGCTCGCTTCCTAAGACTTGCTCTTCTCATTAATTGCATTGGAAGCTTTTCTGCAAGACAAAATGAACGCTGGACTTCGAAAGTCTCTGGAAAGGACATGATGGTAAGCTTTGATCTCTGCACAGCAACTGCAATATGCATGGTATTAGACAAGCTTGTTTCACAAAGAATAAATAAATGAATAAATCAATCAACTTCTTGGTGTGCCCATGGGGGTCATTTACGTGCTGGCAATAGTTAACCAGCTGATGCCCTGACAGCCTTGAATGGCTTTGCCCAGCTGTGGGTCACACAAAACCCAGCCCAACGCGGAGCTCAGGGAAACAAACTTGGATTCAAAACTTCTGGAAGCAGAACCTGACCATTTCCTCCTGATATCAAAGGGGAATGCACTCCATCAGCCTTGGAAAACGACACAACTCCCAGGATTTGAACTTGGCTGTTACTATAGAGCAGCAGCTGTATCGTAAAGCACCTGACATACCAAGCGCCTTCACCACAGCACAAACTTACTTATTTCCATCCTTTCCAAAACAACATTTGTCTGAAGCCAAAGGACTCGAGAGAAAAGCCATCAAATCAGGTTTGACTAGCTGGGTTTTTTTAATAAACTATAGAAGAACAAGGTAACATTTCAACCAAAATCATGACAGCGGCATGCTTAACAGCAGATACATACATGTCCCTGGATTCTTCTGTTCTCTTTAGGAAGAAAAACAAAGAGGAAAGGGAGAAAAACAGAAAGCTGAACACAATGCATAGATTTGTATACATACTCAAATAATAGCAGACTAAAGCAAGCAGTAACACAACTGGAAAAATAAACAGCGATTCCAGCTCCATGCAACTTTAAAAAGGGAATTTCAGTTCTAGGAACCTTTATGCTTGACCAAGTTACATTTTTACACAGCATTAAAATAAGTCTTACAAATTGAGGCACTAGAAACAAACTCACCCAGTAGCTCAAATGCATCTAATGTGCAAACTGAAAAACCTATAGGCCATAGTGTACTAGACATGTTGAACTTAAAAGGTTGCATTAGACTTGCACTTGCTCACATCGACACAGTGGAATTAGTGGAAAACTACTGGTTTTCCAGTTAGAGTAAAATCAGGTTCTGATTGTTGGTTCCAAACCGTGATCTTCCAAGCTTCTTCTCATTGTCCTTGCTTGCTTCTTATACATCCTCATCAGGCAAAAAACCCTGGAGGTTCCTGTGCCACCCCGCCCAGCGAGGTTCATAAGGGAATGCAAAGCACCTTGTCCTTATGCAGGGTTGTATCTACAGCACTGCATTCTCTTATTTCAACCTGCTCCCCCACAACATTGAGCTTCTACAGGATTAATAAACGTGTTCAGAATTAGATACTCATGTTCTAAGAGATGCTTATTTTTACCTTTTGATCTGCATCTTCTGTGGGGGTCAGGGAGTATCAAAGACAAGTAGTCTTCACAAAGTCATTGGAGTGATCACATAGCAAGAACTTGAGACAGGAAGAAAGAAGCTCACATGGGTACATGTGCTGCTTTCTTCATGAGGAAGAGTATTCAAGGTCCAGTGAGGTTTCAACCCAGATGCTACAATAACTAAACCCCTACATCAAAATATACCTCGATACTTTAATCAGGCACTTAAATAGAAAATAAAGCAGTAACACTTAACATAGGTATTGTGATAGCTCTTCTGTAAGGCCAGAACATCTTCTATGAAGCACTCAGGACATTAACTGCCCCACAGAACCAAGGGACTCATGTCAAGGGCTAAAGGAACTGGGGGGTGCCCCACTAGACAAGCATGTTTAAAAAAACCCAACCAAAACCAGACTGAAAGATGGTTTGTAAGTATTTGGTAGAAGCCATTAAGCACGAACTGATATTCTTCACTATCTAATGCAAAATGCAGTGCAAGATTATTAATCCCTTGAGAAGATGGGTCCAAAAGAAAACATTCCTTGTGCTTTCCTTTACAAGATCATTTTTTTCCCCCACAAGCAAAAGTTTCTCCACTAGTACCAAGCTCCCTGAGGGAATACTCTGATTTTTCAAGGGAAAAAAGCAATTAGAAACATAATCTGAAAAGCTCCAACAATCAATAGTTGCCCTATTCTGAGCCGTAACACATTTCTCATCAATGTTTCTTTGGAAAGTATGGGTTAGACCAACCAGCCACTGGGTCCTGTCAGAGGGACCCTGATTTCCCCTCTTTGAAGTAGTACCTGGAGATGAGGTTAACCATTCCTTTAAAACAGTAATGAACATATTTCAGTCCAATACACTTCAAAGTTGTAGGAAAATTCTACCTGCAAGACTTCATCTAACAACATTTAGATGGTTAATTACAGACTCTGTCACAAACACAGAATCAGGGAAAAGGTGGAAGTTCAGTCGTAAGGCTAACCACTTGGGAAGTTCCTTTATGCTATGCAAGTCAAGAGGCAAATGACAGAATCTGCAGACACACCAACCACATTCTTAACTGTAATGAGAATGCCAAGTGTTTAAACTGTTCTTCAGTAATTTATTTTGTTTACTGATGATTTACAAGGCCTTGATTATTAGACAAAATAAGCATTTTTAACTAACCCCCCAAAAAGTACAAGCCAAAAGGGTATGGAAGGAAATGCTATATGGTTCCCTAGAATATATCACACCCAGTGCACGCACTGCTTCATTTTTCTCATCTGAACCCATTTGTTACTTACAGGATGTTTGAAGACAAGTATTTTGGTCTAGCCAACAGGTAGTGTACAGTTTCAGAACACGGAATTAGGCTCTAATTCTGGTATTAGTCTACAGTCTAAACCACTGCAGCAGATCTTTCAGTGTGTTTAGTGTAATCAAGAACTGATCAAGATATTTTTGAGCAGTTAACAAAGGACAGGAATTATAGACTGCATTCAGTTCAGTATGGTACAGTAAGAGAAGCTAAAAGTTTTAGTATGCTTATTGCCAATTTCTCTCAAACTTTAACAACCAGAGCTTCTTTGCAGATACATTATTGCTGAGGGTAATAAGGCTGTTGAGGAAATAGGTATCCAGGTTGTTGAGGTGTCGGATACGGTGCTTGTCCAGGGTTTTGATAGACAGGTGAAGGAGCATACGGCAGATTATACTGACCATACATGTATGGATTATAGCCCATTGGCATTGGCATCTGGCAATACCTGTGGGGAGCAGGAAGCACACTTTAGTTACAAAACCCTGATAACTTGAATCTGCAAAAGACAGCTCATAAATAGATACAAAACCAAGTGCCATCATTGCAAATGCTTTCCTTTAATCCTTCTCTCTGTGCAGCAGAACTTGTGGTGACTTTCAAGGACCAAACACGAAACAAATAATGCATGAAGCAGAAATGCAGGCAGGAGGTGGAGTAAAAGCAACTTGCTGGATTTAGATCTGATCTAAATTGATTATCTCATGTTTAATATCACCACGTATACTTTAACATTTGCTGAAGGAGAGCATCTGCCTTCAAGTCCTCATCCTGACTCCAGAAAGATGGAAAAAAGCATCAGAAGATAGCACACTAAGCTGGAATATTGTCTGCATTTTTCACCATCTTTCATGAAAAAGGATTTGAAAAATGAGATATGCCAACATCTTTGAGAGAAAAAACACCAACCGGTTATGCAAGGGCTGGCAATAGTCCCCACACCACAGTTAAGGAGCTGCAGTCCTACCTCCCTTCCCCTTTAAAAAAGCCAAACTACAAAACCTTACAGTTTTCAAACCCTTCCCACAAATGGTACCAGCAAATGACTCCAGCAAGAATGATATGACTAAAACTAAAAAGATCATCTTTCCCCAAACACTAAATGCATCTTCAGTTGTCATGCTAAAGGATCTTAAAACAGCACATGCAACAAACAAGTGCTTTTGGATAACAGAGTAACAAAGAACTACTTAAGTACTCCCATAGCTTACCCTGGGTAACCTGGATAAGTTGGGTAAGGAGGTCCCTGTGCCTGTGACGGCGCAGTGCTTGCTGCAGGTGCGCTGGCTCCTGGAGCAGGAGCAACAGGAGGAGCAGCAGCAGGAGCAGGAGGTGTTCCAGAGGGTGCTGATGTAGAAGAGGAACTGCTTGCTGCAGAAATTACTGGTGGCGGTGGCCGTGCTGGTGGCTGTGGTTTAGTCCCCTAACAAGAGAGAAAGGATTAAGCTGATGCTTCTTTCTGGAAGTCTTGGAATCAAAAGCTGCGCGTATATGATCAGTTGGTATTTATTTCTATTTTCATTTTAAGCAGGCATTCCATTATCTCTAAAAACTAAACATAATGTGAAGCATCTAAAAACCAATGAACTTTCCATTTCAAATCTGTAAATTATGAGCATCAATACACCCCTCTGCACCTTTGGAATTTGCCTTCTATTTCCCTTCAACACATTTCCAAATACATTAAATATTCAGGAGCGATATACACAAGTTACAGATCAGTTTGGAGTTCCACAGTATTTTCAACCCTCTAATTCTGTCATGCGTATTTACCACCATGGTTCTGGGTGCTGGAGTAGGAGCTGACGATGCTGCAGGCTTGCTTCCTCCAGCTGATGTGGTCTGATAGGTAGGCAGAGGAATAGAGGGAGCACTGGGCTCTCTAGCAATGCTTTGCTGCAAATCTCTGTTAAAAAAAACAGGCAAACATACAGCTCAGTTTAAGAATTGGTTGTTATACACTTCAGCAAGCTAAGCTATACAGAGGCAACAGGGTAAATCCAATACTTAAAGCATGATCACTGAGCTAGCTCAAACTGAACGTGGAGTCCAAACCACTTGAATGGAAACAATCCTCTGGCCAACCCTGTGACTAACTGCTACATCTATTTTCTAATAACGTCTTCATGCTCCAACTCAGTACTAGCCATAGATCACTGAATTAGCCAAAAGCTTTGGGATCAGAAATCACAGAACAGTCAGAACTTGTAGCAACTGGGAAGCTTTCCTGAGAACTTAAAGAAGCCTCAAGGCTACAGAAAAGACTATGAGTAAATTTCAGTGACTTTAACACGTAAAAAGATGCTCAAACACAGAAGCAATGTCACATTACTTAAAGACTGTCCTAAATTAAATAATATGGCATGCAAATACAAGACATCTAACAGAACTGATAAAAGAAGTCTGCTAAATAGTCTACAATGTCATTTACAGCTGCGTAGCACAACTACCAAGAAAAACCCTGGCAAAAACATGACTGGTTCAGCAAATAAGCTTTCCAGTTCTCTATTCTGTTACCTCTAGTGCTGGATTTAGTCTTGGTAAGATACAAGGAGGCTTTGGTGTCACGTGGCACCACAAGCTGCAGTGCAACAGCATTATTTTACAGGCAGCTTGTCATGAAAGCTCTAAGGCAGCAGTGCTAAGCTACATATTCAATGTAGTGCACTCCTCAGTGCAAGGAGTCAATATTTGAGACTGGGCAAATTCCCCAGAGAGACATTAGGAACCATTTAAAACTTCAGGCAATTCTGTGTACAAGTGGCAGGGGAGCAGGATGGGCCAGCTAGAACTTGACACCTGAAACAGAAGATAGGGGAAGCCAGCAAAGGCACAGCTGAGTTAGCAACTACGGTACAGTGTGCAAACTAAGAAAACCTGAACATCTTAGAATATGACCTAAGGAACACAAGTTAACAGTTCTCTTCTTCAAATCTTCAAGACCAACAGCTTACAGAACAGCAGCACCATCCAGAGTGAAATACATTTTAACCACAAAGTGACTAAATGCATTAAATGTGACACTCAATACGCTATAAAAACAGATCATTCAATAGGCAGCCATTATGTGGGGAAACAAAATCTCTCTAGTCCTAAATAAGAAACCATCTAAACAACTTTATTTTTACTGAGTGAAGACGTAGCCCACAATCAGTGTTTTTATTGTACTTGGGGTATTTATTTGTACTTGGGGTTGTGGGAAAGGGACAAAACCACACATTTACTCAAATTGTGGGTTGGTGCACTGAGAAACAAATGTCTGTGGATACATACTATAAATATCCCAAATCTGATCATCGCCCCAACCTTGACAGGGTTTCATGTAGTGAACTCTTAGCACGTGAGGCAGTAAAAGGGAGCATGGCAAACTTCAGCTCAGCGTTAGACCGACACTAAACCCGCAGCTTTAACGCTAAACATTAACATATTAGAATGTGAGATATTCAGACCTTAGCCTTGGTTGGGCAGCCTACATTTCCCAAATCTCATGAGCATATGATGTGGAAGTGACTGTATACAGTTACAAGCACCGTGCCCAACTGAAAAGGAACAGTTCTACAAAGAACGAAGTCAGGAAAGAAAACCTAAAGGCTGAGCATACCATTGACAATGCAGTCCATACACACAACTGCAGTTTCACCAGCTGAAACTTCAAGAGCAACCAGCCCTGTTTAGAAAAGGCTACATGCTCTGCTAAAGAATATTGATTAACAGGCAGCCTTTCAGTCATGCTTTCCTCTTAAGAGGAGAGCCTAAAAATGACAGCTGAAGCATACTATCCCTAGCCTGATCACGTGTGAGAGACAAGAGCAACACACACTTTCCTTTGCATGAAGGACAACATATGCCAGCAGTGTAGGCAACCCATATATCTAACCAATGATACAGTATGAGACCAGAGCAGAGGCAGAAGACCAACACTGCTCCTCCCTACCACACTGTGCGCATGGAAGGCAATCACATGCTGCAGCATTTATCTCATTTCTCAAACCAAAATCACAGCAGGAACAAGGTGCAGAGACCAGAAGTTCCTCAAAGGAAGGAGTGAAATGAAATTATTAACAAATGCATGCCAAAAAGAACAGAGGGTGAAACCATGGCCAGATGATACAGATTCATGCAAAACTGTACATGGGAAGAGCGCAACAGACTCCAAAGTAGATTTTGCCATTTATTTCTGCCATCACTTTCCTAGTTTTTCAGATGAGGGGAGAGTGGGGCTAGCATTAAGGCAAAGAAAGGGTGACAGTCTTACACACCTATTCTCCCTTTCTCATTTCAAGTATCACAATAAACATATTCCCCAAAGATTAACTCCTGATAGATGCTTAATGTTTCTACAATGCTTAAACAGAACACCGAAATCTTACTTGAGCAGTTCGTCTCTTTCAGTCTTGCGAGCAAAGACAATGTCACTGCATTTGTTTTGGAATTTCAGCAGGATTTCTGTCAGCTCATTGTAAAACTGGTTAAGAGAAAAAAGTCAACAAGAGCATGCTCAATCAATACACTTGCATGTTTCTATACATCCATCCAGCTATAGGCTTTGTGTGATTACAGTGCCCAAAACCTGCCATTGCTAGTGCCTTTTATTCTGCTTTTCAAAACCAAGTATCAGTCAACTGTTGTCCATCCTCGTAATCACAGAATCATAGAACAGTTAAGGTTGGAAAGGACCTTAAGCTCATCCAGTTCCAACCCCCCTGCCATGGGCAGGGACACCTCTCACTAAACCATGCCACCCAAGGCTACGTCCAATACCAGACCATTTTGTGGGGCTCTTATACATGGGAGTTTGCGGATAGAGTTTAAGACAACTAGACAAATGTATTAAAACCAGAATAAAACTAGATCAAATCTAGCGATTAACATTTTTTAAAGGGTATTTTTTCTTCTCATTTTTCTGCCTTCACTCATTTCCATGCAATTCATTTGTACAGACATTTCAGTTTTATTTCCCTCTAGTGAGCTATCAATAAACCAGCAAAAAGTACTTAATACCGAAGCAGTAAGACACCTTCCAGATGCTCAGATCAATAAAAGCAAGCTAAATAAAGCTCTCCTCATCTTTCCTCACATATGCATAGCAGTATATAAACCAAAAATTTGATAAGGTGATTAAATACCATAGGAGAACAGATGAAAGAACTCCTTAGATAACATGGCTCATCTGGGCAAGTTCAGCACCGTTTACTCAGCTGTAATTAACAACTTTCTATTTTAAATACAAATCAGTAATTAGAAAAGCTTACTTTTCAGGTAGGAACAAAGCCTTTACAGCTGTCAAAACAACCAAAATTCAAGCAACTCACTGTCCTCACTTCAGCAGTAAACTCCTTAAAAGCATACCTCATTCTAGCATGTCTGCAACGTTTAGCTATCTTTCGCTGGTAAGTAAATCACCCTTACGCATTACTGTACCTTTGTGCCTTCTTTCAAATTGGCAACAAGTTCCACAAAGTTGTCATTTGCCACAGCCAAGTTCTTCAAAACTTCTTCTCTCAAATTGGATTCATTGTTGGATTGTTTCATCTTCGAAAAATCCTGATGTGCATTCTTAAAAGAAGGGTAAAAATAAGCAGTGAAAATAACGCAAGCTGGTTCGGTGTCAGAGTCTGCACATGTGGTGTTTTGCCCTCTCACTCCTTGCTTCTATCCCCTTTGCCCAACATCTGCCTTTCTTCACCTTCCATCCACTCACTGTGCTTCCTGACACTTGCCATCTGCCACATGCAGTGACTATTTCAGAGCTATACACTGGCATTGTTTAGTTGACATTGGCAAGTTATTAAAAGGACAGGCAAGTGGACAACATCCAGAAGGATCACCTACCTACATGTCATTTCTTTGGGGAAAAGAAATAAACATGCTAACTTAAAAGGACTATTTCAGCTGCCAGAAGCAGCCACACTTGAACTCTATGACATTCAAACACCAAAGTAACATCCATCAAGATTTTTAAGGTTTATCATATTAAAAGATATCTAAATACAAAATACTTGATAAACGTGGGCCATATGGTCATTTGGAAACAGTTCTTTCCCTTTTGTTCCTGCAATCCAAGTTGCACTCAGATGTTGTAAGCAATCCTGCGCACAAATAGGCCCCATTATTTTTCTGGTCACTTGTCCAAGCACCAAGAGTTCCCCTTTTGCCAGATGTTTGACTCCAGTGTTACTGACAAATTCAGGATGAATTTACAAATAAACTCAATTTTTACTCTGATGAGCTTCTGCACATGCTAGAAGTCATCACGTTGTAAATATCGATTAGAAACCAAACAAAATGTACTACTGAGACCCAAAATGTCTTGTAGTAGACAGTTAGTACAGGCCTCCTGTCACCCCAGAAATAACTATTAAGATGGGATGAGGGGACAAAATCAAAGCAAACCTAAAAAATTCTTAATACACCAGGTAAGCTTCTTTCAAAGGCAAAGAAATCTGCAGAACTGGGGAAGAAAAGTGTCCAAGATTGACACTAAAGAGCTCTGGACAAGTCTGCTGAAGATTTATATTCATCTCCAGTGAACACAAAACCACCCCTGTATCTTTCAGTGCTCAGACAGGTAAAGGAGCATCAACTGGCCTATGACAGCAAAACAGAGTATTTCTAAAGTACTGGAGAAATAATCGTTGCTCCTTAGTTTAAGAGGAAAGAGGCCATACAGCATGTTGTACCTGAATGTTTTTGAGAAGTTCTTCCTGCTTTTTCAGGGACTCTTGCACTTTCTGTGTGTAACTCCCATAAATTCTGTCCAACTCAGTCACAGAGATTGCTTCCTCATTTATAGCACCATCTTGTGCAAGCGCAGTCAGGAATTTGCTTGTCATGTCAAAGTTTACGGATTTCAGGTCATTTTCAAGTTGTTCTCTCTCCTTCTTAACTTCATCCAGATTGGAGAGCAAAGTTCTTAAGACATTAACAACCTAGGCAATGAAAATTGTCAGAAGTTAGCACACTCGGAGGAGTCACTGCAGAAGTGTACTTCATTCCTTGATCCCAGTTTGCACTCCTCATTGACACTGCTGACACTACTGCATGACTATTTGTTCATAGGTGACGACAAACCAGGACAGAATGCAATGGAACAAAGATCTTCAAGCATTTCTCAAGCTATATTCTCTTCTAAAGTTTTGCTTTCACTAATAACACTGAATGACAATGAAGATTTTGCAATCTCTTTCAAATTGATCAGACACCTTCAACTGGATATTCTAAAAATGGCAAACCCACTGACTTCAAATCACGCCTACAGAAAGCTAATCGCACTGCTGTGAGACATGACTTCCTTCGAAAGCAAACTGGTGTAATTGCATGGCAATCCAAAATACTGGGCCATGTCTTTTACATTGCCTGACTGCCCCAAGACCTCAGCGCTACATCCCACCACCCTACTTCAAAATATTCATCAAGAATTGCTCCTTTTACAGCAGATCTACAGTCCTGCTGTCCACAGTGACTGAACTTGTACGTACTAAGTGTTACAAAATACACCTGAGCAAGTTTTAAGTAGAGAGACACCTTCTTCTCCAGATGTTAATTACCTCCTGTATCAATTGTGACAGAAACAAGAGCAGCTAAGGGTCAGCTCCACACCAATTCATGCAAGTTTACTTAAATAAACAGCACTTCCATTCCTAAGGACAAATTTCAGTGCTTTACCTCACTTCCTTGTAATGTTTTCGCTGGGTTGGCAGAAGGAATGGCTGCATTGAGCTCTGACTCAGGCTTACAGAGCAGTGCGATGGTGTCCCGGTGAGTCTGATAGCGCTCTCGCACTTGGCCATCTGCTTGCATAGCTTTATTCAAGATATTGTGGTAGTTTGCTCCCTCTGGTGGAAGGAAGGGAAAAAATACAACAGAGCTAGGTGATTTCAAAACTCATTTCATCCAGGACCTGCACCAGAGCAGTTTTCCTGCCTTTCATACATTTCTATGAGCCTGAACATCATGAAGTTGAGACTTATAAGCAAGCTTAAGCTTCCAAGTTATCTTTTAAATACTGCATAAACTAGGCACCTATGTTAATTCTCCACAGAAGCATATGGAGCAAATGAACAAACACTGGTTTGAGCTGCTCCCCAGATGTAAATCCCTGTAACTCTGCAAAAACTAAGGTGGCAGCAACAGTCCCCTGTTAGCTTCAAGCCAACACACACTACACACACCGAACTCATGCTCTAGTGATGGCTCTAACTACACTGAAGTACTGAAGAGGTAATTCAACCAGACTCTTGAGAGGACAGATGTTTTCCATTACACATGCTTTCTGAACCTTCAGCATGCACACACACTACATGGGTGCACAAAGAGCAGGAAATTTCCTGCCTGCCCATCATCTCTCTACTTCAAATAATGCTGCAGACTGCAATAAGGATGTTCTGGCACAAGCTCTCCTGAACCAACACTTAACAGAATCATAGAATAGTTTGGGTTGGAAAGGACCTTAAGCTCATCCAGTTCCAACCCCCCTGCCATGGGCAGGGAC